>SMOI01000174.1:12624-70976 GCA_008000375.1 Poteriospumella lacustris
AGAGGCGGAGGACGTACCTGCGTCGCTGGTGGCGGAGATGTCACCTGCGAGGCCAGCGCCGTCTTAGACAGCCGCTTCTTGGGAGCCGCAGCAGCTGCTGCTGCTCCTGTTGCTGCTGCTGGTGTCGCAGCGGGAGCCGCCACCGCAGCAGGAGCAGCGGCCGGGGTGGCCGACATACCGAAGCGAGCCGCGCGGTTCTTCATCTTCTCGTCCATCTGCAGCAGTCGATCAGCACACGTTTGGGCGGTAATTGGGGTGAGAAGGGAGGCGCAGTGCACTTACCGGTAGGCTGTTGGCAGCGGCGGGGGCGACAGCTGCAGCGGAGGGGCTGCGGAAGAGCGACGCAGGAGCAGCGGCGGGCGACGCTGCTGCCGCCGTCGCGGCCGGTTGGCCAAAGAGGCGCGGTGCAGCGGCGGGGGTCGTGGTCGCCGCAGGTGTCTTCGCCGCGGCGGCCCAGGCGCCTTGACCGAAGATGCTTCCGCCAGTGGCGGCGGGTGTCGCCGACGCGGCCGCACCGAAGATCGACGAGGCCGGCGCTGCCGCTGGGCGACCGAAGAAGCTCGTCGGCGCCGCCACTGCGGCGGGTGCGGGGGCCTCAGCTTCCTCCTGCGGCGCGTCGGCGTGGTCGTCGTCGCCGTTGTCGTCTCCGTCGCCGGTGGCATCGAGGTCGCCCTCGCGGCCGTCGTCGTCGCCGCCAAAGTCTTCGTCGTCTTCGGCGTCGTCTTCAGCGTCGTTCTCGTCCCCGCCCATCGCCTGCTCCGCTTCCAACGGCTCTTCGGCGTCCATCGACGACGCCGCTGCCGTGGGCACCACCGCTGGCGCAGACGCCGCACCGAACAGCGACGCGCTCGCCGACGAGGCCGCACGGGCGAAAGGGTTCGCGCCGAGCATCAGCGCGGCGCCGGGGGCGCTCGCCGGCGACGATGACGCAGGAGCCGCAGCTGCTGCCACTGGAGCCGCAGCAGCCGCCGCCGTCGCCTGACCGAAGAGCGACTTGCCGAAGCCCGACGAGGGCAACGTTGACGCCGCTGGCGCCGTCGTCGATGCGGCACCGGTCGCCGACGCCGCCGACGCCGCTTGGCCGAAGAGGCCGAAGCCCGACGACGAGGTCTGTGGCTTCAACGAGCCGAAAATGCTCTGCGCCGGGGCCGCCGAGGCGGCTCCACCGGCACCAGACGCCACAGCGCCGCCCGCTGGCGCGCCACCGAAGCTCGTCTGGCGCGACTGTTGACCGGCCGCCGCGGCGAGGCCAAAGAACAGGCCACTGCCGCTGGCGGACGCGGACAGCGGCGCTTTGAAACCCGTCGCTGCCGCGGTGGCAGGAGCGGACGATGAGGCCGCCAGGGCGAAGGGGTTTTTGCCGATCGCCGGGGCCGGCGCTGCTACTGCAGCCACAGCGGCGGCGGGGGCAGCAGCGTCAGCCGCAGCGTCGCTGTCGTCAGCAGTCGCTGCAGCAGCGGCGGCGGCGTCGTTGCTGGCTTCGTCGTCGATGGCGGCGGGTGTCGCATCGTCGGTCGCCGCGTTGGCCTCGTCGGTGTCGATGGCGGGCGCTTCGACAGGCGCAGCGGTGGCAGGCGCCTCGTCGACGGCCATCGCGTCGGTCGCTGATGGCGCCGCAACTTCGGACGACGCAGCAGCAGCGTCGGCGTCAGCGGGCGCCGCGGGGGTCGCATCAGATTCGTCGGCGGCAGCTGGCGCCGCAACGGGCGCAGCCGCAGCCGCAGCCGCAGCACCGGTCGACGTGCGCAGGCGCTTGGCGGGCGGTGCCTCGACCGGCGGTGGCTCGTGAACGAGCGCCGCGGCGTCTTCGTCGGCGGACGCGTTGGCCGCCGAAGCGGCGTTCGCATCGTCGGCAGCGGACGACGACGGTGCCGCGGCCGCGGCCGCAGTGGACGCTGCGGGAGCAGCAGCGGCGGCGGCGGCGTCTTTGTTCGTCTTCAGCAGCCGCTGCTTCAGCGCGCCCTTCAACGCACCAGGCGCAGCCGCTGGAGCGGCCGCTTCAGTCGCAGGTGCCGCAGCGGGAGCCGCGGGAGCAGCAGCAGCTGGTGCTGCCGCCGGAGCAGCGGCGGGCGGAGCGGTCGTCGGAGGCGGCGGCTTCGCAGCCGGCGCTGGCGGTTTGGCGACGAGTTTCTTCACCGGCGCAGCAGCAGCAGAAGCGGCTGGCGTCGCCGCAGCGGGTGCCGCAGCGGCAGCGGCAGGAGCGGCGGGGGTAGCAGCCGCCGCATCCGCCGCCGCAGCGGGCGTCTCAGACGCAGCCGCCGCATCGGCGGGTAGCTCCGCGTTCGCCGCTTTGCGTTTGCGCGTGGCGGCAGCCGCAGGCTTCGCGGGCGTCGTCGTCGTCGCCCCCGCGGCCGCAGCCGTGGCCGCAGCCGTGGCGGCCTGCTGCTGCAGCTGCGTCACCTGCGTCTGCAGCTGCGTCACCGTCGTATCCAACGTCGTCTTCGCCGCCAACGCCTCGTTCAACTTCGCCTCCAACTCGGCGACGAGACTCTCCTTGGCGCTCTTCTCCTTCGTCGCGTCTTTGAACTTCGCGTCCAATTCGGTGTAGCGGTCCTTGAACTGTCGCAGGCGCTCGCGCAGCGTGTTCGCCGTCTTCTCCGTCGTCTCGCACGCCGACTTCTGCGACGCCAATTCGCTGTCCTTCTTCGTCATCGCGTCAGCGTGTTGCGTTGCCGTCTCGGTCATCGTCGCGGTCAACGCGGCCACCTGTTGCTGCGCCTCCGTCAGCTGCGCCTTCACCTGTCGATGCTCTTCGGGGTCAACGTCGTTGTACCGCGAGACGAGCGTGTGCAGCCGCGTGCGCCAGTACGACACGTCCTGCGTCAACTGCGTATTCGACGCTTGCAACGCGGCGTGTTCGCCTTCCAAGCGACGGATCGTCTCGGCGAGGGGCGTGACCTTCGCCGTCTCCGTCTCCAACGCCGCCGTGAGACTGCGCACACGCTTCACGAGCTCTTCGTTCTCGTGACGCAGATGTTGGTTGCTCTCGCGGAGAATGTTCAACTGCTGCACCTCCACCACCAACCGCTGGAACTCCGCCTCCGACTGCATTGCGCCACTGCCGCTGCCACTGCCGCCCACGCCACCGCCGCTGCGGTGAGACGCGTCGTCTTCAACGCGGCGCTTCAACTCGCTGCGCACCTCGTCCAACGCCTTCGTCAACGACTGCAGCTGGTTCACGTAGCGTTGGTTCTCCGTCTCCGCGATGGTGAAACGCGTCTGCAGCATCTCTTTCTCCTTCTTCATGAACCGCAGCACCTCGCGCATCTCGCTCGCCGACTTGCGCAGCTCCGCCAGTTCGTCGTACGCCTCTTGCTGCGCCACGTCGACGGCACCGCCGCCTGCGGCGACCGCCACTGGCTGCGTCAGCTCCGTCGCACCACTGCCACCATCGCCCTCGGCGGCGGCGGCGGCGGCGGGGACAGCCACCGCGGCAGCCGCGGTGGACGCACCACCGCCACCCAACGCGGACATCGTGCGCAGTCGATTCTCCTGCAACTTCTCGATCTGCGCGCCGTACGATTGGACCTGCGCGTGCAACAGATCGTTCGTTTGCTGCAATCCACTCAACAACTCACGCAATTGCTCGAGTTCCTTCGTCGCTTGACGTTTGTCTTCGTGCGCTTGACGTTCCCATTTCAACGCGTCGGCCGTGACCTGCGCGTTCGTGTCCTGCACACGTCGCAGGGTCTCCTTGGTACGTTGGTGTTGCTCGCGTTCTTCACGCAATTCACGTTCGGCGGCCGCGTGCAATTGCAATTCGCGTTCGTAATGATCGTGCGCCTGTTGCGCCGCCTGTTGGAACTTGGTCACGTCGGTGACGAGGACGGTCACTTGTTCTTGCGCCCGTTGGGCACTGCCTTCCGCCACGAGACGCGCTTCTTCCAAGCGACGAATGGTCTCGTGCGCCTCCTGCGCCGCGGCACGGGACGATTCACGCAAGTTCTCGACCTCCACGAGCCACGATTGGCCCGACGAACGATGCTCCGTCAGCTCCGCCCGCGTCGCCGTCAGTTCCTCTTGCAACGTTTGGATCCGCTGTTCGTATTGTTGCAGGGACTCTTGTTGCTTGGCCCGTAGATCTTTCAACGCGGTTTCATTGGCCAACGAGATCTTCCGGAATTGTTCGGTGTGGGTCTCGGCCGCCGTCAGTTGCTGCTTCAACGTGTCCAATTCCGCCGTCGCACGGGTCAACGCGACCTGTTTCTCCGCCAGTTCTTTCTCCAACAACGAATCGACCAATTGGCCACCTTCCTGTTGCGCAATCTTCTCTTGTACCACCGCCAATTGACGTTCCAAGACACGGGCACGCTCCTGGGCCGCCGTGGCGACGCCTTGTTCCCGTACCAACGATTCCATCGCGGACGACGCCTCGGACGTTTTCTGGTCCAATTTCGCACGCAACGTGCGTACTTCGTCCTCGACGACGCGGGCCTTTTGTTCTTCAATCAACGCCCGGTCATCCACTTGCTTCTTCAACGTCTCGTACGCCTTCTTCAGACTTTCTTTCTCTTCCAACAACGTCAGCTTCTCTTCTTCCGCGCGGGTTTGTAGACCCGCTTCAATGCGATGCAAATACGCCGCCAAATCTGCATGGCGTTTCACTTCCTCACGGGCTTCTTGCAACTGTTGCGTCAAGCGCGTTTCGGCGGCGCGTGTGACTTCGACGTCGATCTCGACCCGGCGCAACGCCTCGTTCCGTTGACGGAGTTCGTCTTGTACGCCAATGATCGTGTGATCACGCGCGCGGAGTTCCTTTTGGGCCTCCAACACGACCTTCTCCAGGTCCATGCGACGTTGCAACGCGGCGGTGTTCTCTTGCTGCAGCAGTTGCAAGTTCGCTTCGAGGCGATCGGCACGTTCGCGATGGAACTTCGCTTCGCCTTCCGCTTGCTTCGCTTGAATACGAATCGACGATGCTTCTTGACGCAAGCGATCGAGGGATTCGTGCGAGATACGTTCGGCTTCGGCCATGCGCTGGCAGCGATCGTCCAAGCGGCGCTTCTCGTCTTCCAATTGCTGCAGCTTCGCGTGCCATTCCTTCTGAGCAGCGTCCGGAGAGCCCAACAGCAACGCAGCGGAGGAGCCCGTCGACGAGGATCCACGTGCCGGAGACAAGAGACCCGCGGTCAAGAGACCCACCGCCGTCGCGGCGGTACCGGCCGAGTGGCCATGGGCAGTGGAGTCTCCGCCATTGTCCAACATCGCCTTGTACATGTCGCGTTGCTGCATCAACACGGCGACCATTTCTTCGGATCGTTCACGATCCGCACGCAACGCTTGCAACTCGTGTAACGCTTGTTGTAAGGCTTCCATCGATGGCGCCGAGGCCGCAATGGCTTCCGTTTTATGCAAATACTCCAAGGCGACCTGTTCCTTCTCGGCGGCCAACTGGCGAATGACCAACAACAGCTCCGCGTTCTTCTGTTGCAGCTCGGCGACGTCGTTGAAGGTCACCAACGCGGACGAAATGACATCCTGCGCCTCGGACGAGGCATCATCGGTGATCATGGCCACGTTGGCCGTGGCGGTGGCGGTGGCCGCGCCGCTGCCTTGCAACGTCACCCGCAGCAAATGTTGCAATTGACGCGACAAATCCGCGTTCTGCGCGCGGAATTCAAACATTTCACGTTCGGCGCGTTGGGAACGTGCCTCGGCATCGTCTGCGGTCTGCTTCAACGTGAGGTTTTGCACCGTCAACGCGTCCAGTTTCTTGGTCATTTCGAGATGCGCCTGGACGACGCGTTGGTAGTCACGACGCTGCTTGGCGATCAACGGGGCTTTGCTTTCGACGTCTTTCAAGATTTGATTCAAATAAATCTCCGCCTCGGTGCGTTTGGCGCGTTCGGCGAAGAGTTCGCGTTCCATGGACACGACACGGTCCAAGAGCTCGGTCAACGACACGTCCTCGCCACTGGCGATCAACTGTTGCAAGGCCGCGGACGCCACGTGCACCGGCTGACCCGCTGCGCTACCTTCCACCGGCACGATCGCTACCTGTGACGCAGTAGTCGCAGCAGAAGCAGACGTCGCTGCGGTGGCCACTTGACCCTCGAGGTCTTTGATCTTCGCCATCAACACGTCGCGTTCTTGGTCAAACGTCTTTTCGTACTCGTCCAACTGCGTTTTCAATTGTTCATTGATTTTGTTCATTTTCGCCGCGTAGGATTCACGCAACGAAGACAACGATTGTTCCAAATCTTCGATTTTCGTCGTCGCTTCTTCGAAACTGCGTTTGTACAGGTCACTGAGCCGTTTCAACGAATCGATTTCTTTGGTCAGCGACGTTTGTTGCGTGATCGTGTCGGCTTCCAACTGTTGATTCGTACGTAAATATTGATCAATTTTCTCTTGCTGGGTGGCCAATTGATCTTTCAACGTCGTCGTCAATTTCTGTTTTTCGTCCACTTCGGCGCGGAGCGTCGTGACGTTCGATTCCAACGCGAAGAGTTTCTCGTTCGCTTCGTGACGGAAGGTACGTTCGGCGAGGGTTTTCTGATGCAATTCTTCTTGGACGAGGGTCAATTGTTGTTCGAGGTGCTCCTTTTCTTGCTGCAATTTCAACACGGCGAATTTGTTGGGCATGTGTTGTCCTTCCAACTCGGCCAAATGCAGTTGCGCGTCCTTCAACCGCGTTTGCACGTGCATCACTTCACTCGCTTGCATTTTCAATTCTTCCTTCAAGCGATCGCATTCTTCGGAACGACGCAACAATCGACTTTGCACGTCTTCGTTGTTGCTCACGAATTGATCCAACAACGCATCCTTCTGCTTGCTTTCGGCGGTCAATTCGGCGATTTTGCGTTCAAAGGCAGCGATCTGGTGTTGAAACTCGTCTTTGTCGGTTTTCGTTTGAGCAAGTTTCTCTACAGAATAGGCACCAAACACAGTATCTCAATCGTTAGTGCACCGGTTCTCCTGCTGTGCATCTTCTTGCAGCACGCAATGACTCACCTTTCAAACTGTCTCGATCCAATACCACAACATCGAATTCGGTTTTCAACGCCAAATGACGTTGTTCCAAATCGTGAAAAAGCTGTTCAAGCTCGGCCATGGTGGTTCTTGTTTTTGGTATACTTTCCTTGTTTAATCAACGCAATCACGCAGTGATGACCGATCAACAATTTGAGATGTCCAAAACGAAGTTCCACACACAAATCAAACACAACCAGTTGGTTCTCAATTCCAGGACGAATTCGTTTACCAATGGATTGTAGAAGATTGTGTCCGGATTGATTGATACAAATAGAACCTCTCGACCCCTTTCGACTCACAAGTGCCGCCGGCGACGGCGACGGTGACAACGGCGCAGAGCCACACGGCACCCAAACCCTTTTGGCGCTTACTTTACGGTATCCTCGCGTCGTCTACACGCAAATATGACGTTCGATCGATGAGAAGGATGGATTGTGAGTGGAGGTCTCTCTGTCCGTTCGCCGCATTGCCGCGTCGGTCGGATACACACACGAGACGGCGGCGGAGGTGGCTCACCGAGGCGATCCTCGATCACGGCACTTGAATCTAGTTAACAGTTCAACAGCAACCTCGTCGATCACAACCATTGAAGTAATCCCTTTTCTGGACTGTTTTCCCTTGGGCTTCTGAGTGATACAACAGATTGGGGCGCAAGAGAAGTGGGGCATTGTTCATTTCAGTTTTGAGTAGCGAATCAACAGACGGTGATTTGTTTTTCCTTTTTTTTGGATACGGTTGTCTCCATTTACGAATATCTGATTAGCCAGAGTATTGGTTGGTCTTTTTAGGTTACAGAAATTTATGTTAGTTGAACATTTCTTACGAACCGACTCCGAGACTCCTTCGGAGTCGGACTCTGGCGAATATCGTGTCTACTCAGGTCGATGGGTCGCGTTGGCCTTGTTTTGTACCCTGGAAATGGCCAATGCGTTGCTATGGGTATCGTTTGCGCCGATTTCAGATATTTCCCAGCATTATTTCGGTTCGGGTTGGTTTGGCTCCGTCACGGCCATCAACATGTTGGCCAACATTTTCTTGATCGTCTACCCGTTTGGGACCATCGCAGCCGTCTACACCGTGAAATACTTCCGTCCACGCAATGCACTGATCTTTGCTGGTGCATTGACATCGCTGGGGTCGTTATTGCGCCTCTTAGCGACCGCTTTCAAGGATAGTTTGGGTGACGGAGGCACGTACGGCTTGATCTTCCTTGGTCAGGCGTTGGGAGCCTTCGCCCAACCGTATTTCACCAATTTTGCACCAGCATTGTCGGGTATCTGGTTCGCTGCAGATGAACGCGACATTTCTACCTCTGTGGGCGCCATGTGCAGTCCTCTGGGCAATGCCTTTGGCCAGTTGATTCCTCCTTTCCTCGTCTCTCAGAGTCAAGACGCCAACGGTACGTTTCCACCCCCCGTCTACTAGCTCCGTATGCCCCTTTTCTTTACCTTTCTTGTGACGATAGGCACCTTCCACGTGGACGGCATGAAAGACCTGATGCTCGTCGAGTTGATCTTGACCCTCGTTCCGTTGTGTTTCGCGTTTTTCTTCTTGCGTGATGGCCCACCGTCCCCACCATCGCATTCTACGAAAATGAAACAATCCGGTGGTGGTGCCCCGCGCAGTTTGCCACAGCTCGGCGCCGATGATCCCTTCCACGACGGAGCCGACGAAGCGTTGGCCTCGCTGCAGGAGACCGGCAAGAAACCTTCTTTCACGCACAGTCAATCCGCGATGACCGTTCGTTTCTCCAAATACCCCGACACCAGTGCGAAACATGACGATTCTGCCAATCCCCACCACCATCGATCGCACGTCTGGGAAGAAGTGCAGCAATTGTTTGGTGATCGCAACTTTGTCCTGTTGGCGATTTCGTTTTGTGTCGGCGTCGGCTTCTTCAACTCGGTGATGACGCTGTTGAATCAGATTGTGAGTCCGTATGGCTATTCGAACGACGATGCGGGTACCTTTGGTGCGGTGTTTATTGTTTGTGGCTTGGTTGGCGCGGGTATCATGGGCAAAGTCTTAGAAGTCACCAAGGCGTATCTGTCGGCGTTGCGGGTGGGAATCATTCTCGCGGGTTTAGCGAATGTCTTGTGCTTTTCTCTGTTGTATCGCGACAACTTCTGGGTGTTGGTGGCTGCCTTTGGCCTCCTGGGTGGTTGCGTCTTGCCGTTGTTGCCGGCGATGTTGGAGAATTGTGCCGAATGTACGTATCCGATTCCGGAGGAAGTGTCGGCGGGCATTTTGTATTCGGGAAGCAACCTGTCGGCGCTGGGCTTCATCTTCGCGTTACAGGTGAGTGTTTAGTGGATGATGGCCTCAATGAACGAGAGAGACGGAGGAAGGGAGGGGGGTAAGAGGGAGAGAGGGACTTTGTGCGTGTTGCTGCGCTGGCGGTCGGTGCGGCCGCAGCGAAGGAGACGAAACGGCTCTTCCTAGTGCCCCTCCCCTCACGCTCCACCAGCTTTCTCTGTGAGTGGCAGTTGTGCATCTGTCTGATCTCTAACTGTCTGTGCCTGTCTCTGTGTGTGTCTCTCTCTGTGGTGTAGTATCTGTTGGAAGAGAAACGGCTCGGTCCTCCGCCGTTGCTCCCGTCGACGTTGTTCATTTTCGGCATTTTGGTTCTCGCGGGCATCGTCATCGCGTTTTACAACGGCGAGTACAAGCGCCATAACCACGAAATGGCCCATGCGCAGCAGCAACAACAGCAACAGCAGCAGCAGCAGACGGGCGGCACCGATGAACGTGAGGGTATGTTGATGGGACGCGATGGGTATCGTGAACCATACAACATCACGACCTCCGCTGCTGCTGCTGCTCCACAGGCACCGTATAACGTGCATTCGGCGTCGCCCACGGCTGCTGCCGGTTCAGGGGCTGGGAGTGCCCCAGTGCACACGAACATGTCGTTCTTCGCCGGCTTCCCGGGCTTCCCCAAGAGCACCACCGCGCCCACCACGACCGGCCCGGCCTATCAAACGACGACCAGCACCGACATGAACCTCGTCCGCGTCGCGTCTACCGACGGCAACAGTACCAATCAACGGTATAGCACCGTCACGGGCAGCAGCAGCATGTGGGCGGTAAGTTGCCAGCCTCCTGCCGCTGTGAATGTGTCTCTCGTGCACGTGTCTCACGCGTGTCTCTCTCGGCGGTGTGTGCGCTCTGTGCTGTTCGTAGATGTCGCGTGGTGATGTACCGTCCTCGCCCTCGCAGAGCCAAGGCCTCGGTACGCTTCGTGGCGGTGGGATCAACAACCCCATTCAACAGCTCGTGACGGCCGCTGCGTCGGCCCCACCGGCGAACGAGGACGAAGATTTGCATCCCGCGTTCCGTAGCCATGGCTCTGGCCTGTAAACCCCCCCCCCCCAGGCCTCTCTGCTTCTCTCGGAGACGGTCGGCTCTGTGTCGGCACCGCTGCCGTCGTCGTCGTCGTAGCTGTCCTTGGTGGCGCTGGTAGCGTTGGTTGTTCTTCGTAGCTGTCGTAGTGTAGCAATGCGTAGCATTGGATCTTACTGTGTTTCGCTGTTGTTTTGGTTTGTTTTGTTTTGTGTTTTTACTTTGTTTTGATGCGCGGGGGCGGTGTGGGTGGTGCCCTGCGACTGGTGACTGACTGGTGACCTCGTTGAGGTTGATGATGGGGCGAGGCGTCTGTTGCTGTTGCCACGGCTGCCGCTGCTGCCGCTCGTCCTCCTCTCACCGCCGTCTCACCGTGACATCACGACACCTTCACACACGCCCCTCGTAGCATCCATCGCTGTTCCGTTGTGGTTCGTCGCTGGGGGCAGATGCCGCTCGTTTGGTGGTGTAGCCCCGGCGCCCGGCACCCGTCGTCTATTTTGTATTTGGCTTTCTGCTGCGTCTCCTGTGTCTCCTGCCCCGCCTGATGAGAGCCGGCGGGTGCACTGAGAGTGAGAGGAGGCGACGTAGTGTAGAGCGGAGCCACCGGTCGTCGCTCTGGTTCGGTTGGTCCACGTCGTCGCGGTCGTGGTCGTGGTCGTGGTCGTGGTCGTGAGGGATATCTGTAACCTGCAACCGCATAGGTCGCGTAACTCTTCCCGAGCAAAGACCGAAAGACCCACATCGAGTGATCGTTGCCATCGATTTTACAGGAGCGACACAAAGAGGGGCAGAGAGAAAGAGGAGCACCTGATGGACGAAAGAAACAACAGGTGTGGACAGGCTACAGGCTACAATAGGACAGGGTACATACCGGCTAAAGGGCCTGTCGACGAACGGCAGGGATAGGACACTCGAATGAATCCATCGACAAGGAAATACACACGCACGCACGCATTCACACACACACACACACACACAGAGCCTACTGCACTCACGCAGACGAATAAGCATCGCACATACGCATGGACACACACACTAGCACACAAACACACACTGCACTATGGGGCCTAACGAAGAACGAGGACACGAGGCCACGCGCTTGGCCCCTCCAATTTTACTGAAACGAATGAACTATGCGAACGTCAACAGCGGCGGATCACGGAAGCGATCCGTCCACAGATCCACCCCGCGGTGGTAAAAACACGCATAATAACTGTGCTCGGCACAACGACTGTTGAAAATCGCGGGCCAAAACCGCTCGAAAAAGTGACCCATCGGTGGATTGTTCAACGTCGCGGGATCCTCCAACAACAACTTCAACAACCGTTGATACGAGGCCCGTGAACGACGTCGTATGACCTCCGCCGTGACCACCATCGACGCACCCGGTCCAAACCAACGATTCAAGACGAACGGTGATGCGGACGTCTTGGTAGACGCGGAGGAGGTGGCGGTAGCGGTAGAGGAAGAAGGTGATTCACCACCACGAGCGTCGACTTCTCGAAAGAATTTCGGTAGCAACGTGTCGACTTTGTCCACGTCCGTGACACCCGTCGACACGTGCATCGCGAGGTGACCCAGAAAGAAAAACCCATCACGGTCCATCGTGGATACTCCTGCGGTATTTGCCGCCGGTGGCTGTTGTGTCGCATTCGCATTCCCCGCGAGTAAGGAACGTTGATACAGACGGCTGCCAAAGATCGTGGCCATCGCGCCCTCGTCTTGGGCGTACGCGCACAAATCGCGGATGTCCCGTTCGTACGCCTCTTGCGTAAACGCACGATCGAAATTCGACCGCGCATCCGACTGCGTAAAGACGATGACACGAGGCAATGCCTCGTAATGCTCGATGATGTAATTCAAATAGACAGCATTCTCTCGCCCCACGTTGTGACTGTCGTACACGAGGTGCAACCCGGAAATCTTCTCGTGGGCATCCCCGCGATTGACAATGACGTGTGGCACCGATTGAAAGAATTGCAAGTGCTTGTGGTCTTCTTTGTAATGCGAAATGACGGCGATGAACGACGACGACGACGCCTTCGACGATGCGGTCACGGTGGTGGGGGCGGTGGCGGTGGTCGTGGTCGGTTGTTGTTGTTGTGGGGCCATCGGATACGACAGCGGAACTGGGGCGTAGATACGATCTCCTAGATGCACGGCGTGCAGTAGATTCCGACAACGCACCTCCACCTGTAAATGGCTGGTCGCGAAGGCATGGGCATAGTCCGCCAGCAGTTGCAACGAACGATTTCGTCCACGAACCTTCTTCACCATGTCCCGGTCGAGTGCGCGGACACCTAACGTCGACGACAGATACTTCGTCTCCATGTCGCTGAACGAAATCGGATGCAGAAAACCGGGACTACCCTTTTTCGGTTGTCGTGTAAACGATTGCCATGCGTTGTATCCAAAGAGCACGTGTCGATGAGCGAAGTAAAACAGTTCTGCCACGGCCCGTTGACAGATCAGATCGTTGCCAAAGTCGATGATGACGACGGGATGCTCACGGGCAATGGTCGGTAGCAACTCCAGGAGATTCGTTTGTGAGTTGATTTCAAAGAAATGCACGTTGGGGAGATCGTTGGGTATGTTGGTGTACCAATACGTTGTATTGGCCGTTTCGTACGACCGCAGTACCGCGATGGGGAAGTCTTCCTTCTGCCAATCCTTGGACGGAGGAATGGCTTCCATCGCCGCAATCAGCTTTTGATAATCATGTAAGGTATCTTGCTCGCGTTGGAAAAATGGACAGACGAACGTGCAGAAGTCATTGACGGGATTGACCACCGCCTGAAAGCAATTCGCAATGCGGTTCAGCGACGACGGTACGTTGTACAAATGTTCAATTTTCAGGGCAGCTTCGATATTGGGGACGTGTAAAGCGGGTGAAGTGAAATTTTGACATTCAGTCACCAGCTTTTGAAAAGGAAACGGTGCCGTGGTGATGTGGGTTGGGATGGATGGTCGTTCCGATTTCTCACGAGGCGCTACTTTCATTGGTGGTGGAGAATTTCCTCGTGGAGGAAGACGTCCACCATTCATGACAATTCCTGGCGGTAAACGTGTTGGTTGAGGACCGCTGGAATGCGTCGAGGCAGTGCGAACGACAGTCGGACGGGTTTTGGGAGGTAACCTGTCGTCAAGTTTTTGGAATTGAGGTTGAGAGGCAATGGAAGCCAGATAAACAAAAACCAACAGCACAATTAAAAGGTAAACAACAGAGGATAACTTCGTCATGGTCAAATGGTCAATAAACAATACAAAAAGAGCGACCCCAGTGATGATGAGCTGGACGTGCCACCAGAAACGCTTTCCTTTGGCAAAAGTTTTTCGAGTCCAAGCAAAATAAGGCACCACGGGTACACGCACTGCTGGTGCCTGCAATAGAGCGAAGGAATAGGAAATAAAATCTGCTAATAGCTCGCTAACGGCAGTCTAATGTTATGCGTGGCTGCTGGACTGGCTTGTCAGCTTGTCATCGCTGCAGCTTCCCAGATCCCAGATTCCTATGTCACCCCAGTCACCCCAATCATTCCAACCCCACCCCTGCGAAGTGTCGGGTCGGGTTCTCACTCACATTCACACATAGGACCCATGAGTTGAAGATGGGCGGAAAGAATCACACTTGAATAGGTCATAAGGTTGAAAATTGACTTACAAAGCTCTTTTGCGAGGTAGAAACCAAAACGAACCCCATTTATACAGAGCACGTTATAGGAATGCACAAAGGGCCTCCTATGAAACATCACACACAGCCAGCTAGTCTATTGGAGGAGGAGGAGGGAGTTCGTCTAAACAACGAAGGATGTGAACTTGCTCGCGCTGGTCGATTCGATGAGGCCATACCTTTGTTGGCTCGAGCCTTGGATATCAAGGAGAAAGCTCACGGGCAGCTCTCCGTGACGTTTTGCGTCTCTTTGTCCAACTATGCCGATTGTTTACTGGGTATTGGAGACCTTCAGAGCGCCAACGAAAAGGCAAGACTCGTGTTGGACATTAGCATTGCCTGTGGTTTACTTGATAAGGCAAATATCGCCCGGGATATTTTGGAAGACATTTCGGTGAAAGCCGGCACAGAACTGTTGCCCGACGAGATCCAAGACTTTGGACTGCCTCTTCACGCATCATTCGTAAGCCTATGTTTGTCATATCAAGTAGAGTTCTGTCTGTACCAATGGATCTGCTTGTGCATGCACATAGGCGGATAACCATGATATGGGGACAGCACCGTGCTGTCGATACCTTCCATGCCCCAATCTCAAGAATCTCAAGCGATGTGCACGGTGCAAGGCAGTGTTTTACTGTAGCAAAGTGTGTCAAAAGGTACGCCGTTCTGTATGTGTAAAACCCTTTTTTGAGAGCTAACGTGGAGCCAATCTTGCGATCGTCATCTCTGGGAATGCATGTGTGTGGTACCTATGCACAGGCGGACTGGAAAGATCACAAGAAGTATTGTCGTCCCATGGAGAGTATGTTGAGAAGAAAGTATTGATCAGAATCAATTTTGTGAATAAGCCATTCTTCCATTTGTAACGTCATCCACCAAGTTTCATCATCATTCTACCTACCATAGATGCAACCGGCGGATCAAGCACATGCCACAAACAAGGGCAACACGCCCAAGAGCATGAAGGAAGGAAGGAAGTCATAAGTTGCAAGTGTTTACATGTGAGACGTCCGCCTAGTAGGTACTACATATACGCGATCGATATTTGGCAGTTCGTCGACATAGTGGTGGGCTTCACGGCTTCACAGTTTCCCAGATCCCAAATCCCAGATCGCCCAATCATTCCAACCCCCAGCCCAAACTGACTGTCGGGCACTCAAACAATGACCCGAGAGTTGAAGATGGGCGGAAAGAATCACACTTGAATAGGTCAAAAGGTTGAAAATTGACTTACAAAGCGCTTCTGCGAGGTAGAAACCAAAACGAGTTCTTTTGCATTTCGCGTCATAGGAATCAAAGGCCCTCCTCCTATGAAACATCACACACAGCAAACTGGTCCATTGGAGGAGGAAGGAGTTCGTCTAAACAACGAAGGATGTGAACTTGCTCGCGCTGGTCGATTCGATGAGGCCATACCTCTTTTGACTAGAGCCTTGGATATCAAGGAGAAGGCCCACGGGCAGCTCTCCGTGACGTTTTGCGTCTCTTTGTCCAACTATGCCGATTGTTTACTGGGTATTGGAGACCTTCAGAGCGCCAACGAAAAGGCAAGACTCGTGTTGGACATTAGCATTGCATGTGGCTTCCTTGATCAGGCAAAATTTGCCCGGGATATTTTGAAAGACATATCGGTGAAAGCCGGCACAGAACTGTTGCCCGACGAGATCCAAGACTTTGGACCGACTCTACACCTATCAAATGTAAGCCTATGTTTGTCATATCAAGTAGAGTTCTGTTTGTACCAACAGATCTGCTTGTGCATGCGCATAGATTGGCGACAACCCGAATCGCAATCATATGTGGACTGAATCTCCGTGCTGTCGATACCTTGCATGCCCCAATATCACGAATCTCAAGCTATGTGCACGATGCAGGGCAGTGGTTTACTGTAGCAAAGTGTGCCAAAAGGTAAGTTCTGTATCTGTATGTGTAAAATCCTTTTGTGAGAGCTAACGTGGTATGATGCACAGGCGGATTGGAAAGATCACAAGAGGAACTGTCATCCTTTGGAGAGCATGCTGAGAAGAGAACATCAATCAATCTGAATCAATTTTATGAATAGGTTATTCTTCCGTGTGTAACGTCATCGGTACTCGTCACCAGTTTCATCATCACTTTATCTACCGCAGGTTCAACCAGCGGATCAAGCACATGCCACAAACAAGAGCAACACGCCCGAGAGCATGAAGCTAGGGAGGAAGTCATATTATGCAAGAGTTTACACATGTGAGACGTCCGCCTACGCTATCGATATGGGATATTGGACGTTCTATACTGTATGGTGTACTTTGTCGACGATGGTTCCACAAAGTACGGCGCTACAGTTTCCCAGATCCCAGATTCCTAGGTATGTGTGTGTGTCACTCCAATCATTCCAACCCCCACCCCACCAGCAGAGAGTCGTGGGTCAAGTGTCGGGTTCTCAGTCACACATGACCCGTGAGTTGAAGATGGGCGGAAAGAATCATACTTGAATAGGTGAAAAAAATTGAATCCGACTTCCAAAGCTCTTCTGTGAGGTAGAAACCAAAGCGAGCTCTTCTACAAAGTGCGTCATAGGAATCAAAGGCCCTCAAATGAATTGTCAAGACATCTACCTCACAAAGCCAACGGGTCTATTGATGTATGCTTTGACCGAGGGAGTCCGTCTAAACAACGAAGGTGCTGACCTTGCTCGTGCTGGTCGATTCGAAGAGGCCATTCCTTTGTTCGTTCGGTCCTTGGATATCAAGGAGAAGGCTCACGGGCGGTACTCTGTGAAGTTTTGCGTCTCACTGTCCAGCTATGCCGATTGTTTACTGGGCATTGGAGACTTTGAAAAAGCCTATGAAAAGGCGAGACTCATGTTGGACATTGCCCAGGCCATTGGCTCACCTGAACAGACAAGAATCGCCCGGGAAGTTCTGAAAGACATTTCGGTAAAAGCCGGCACAGAACTGTTGCCCGACGAGATCCAAAACTTTGGACCGAATTCTCACGCACCATTCGTAAGATTTCCTTTACCGCATCAAGAGGAGTTCTGCCTGTATCAATATACCCACTCGTGCGTGCACATAGACGGGTTTCAACCCGAATCACAGCCACTATTGGACTGAACCTCCCGCCAGACGTTGTCACTACTATAGATGCCGCAATGTTGACGATCTCAAACACTGTGCACGGTGCAAGGCAGTATTTTACTGTAGCAAAGTGTGTCAAAAGGTACGCCGTTCTGTATGTGCATTCTCTTTCGTCAGAGCTAACGTAGGGCCAATGCTACGATGTGGTGGTGTACTTAAGGCGGATTGGAAAGAGCACAAGCAGAGCTGTCATCCCGTGTCCAACACTTAAAGCTGTTTACGCATCTTTTTTCTTGAGATAGCATCGATCTAATTCACGTTTACTCGTACAAACCATATCGCGCTCTATATGCGTATATCCACATACTGTACGTGCCCATCGTCGCTGTACAATACCCGAAGGATCAATCACTGTAACATGAACCACGCAACGCCCAGTAGCATTACAAGGGAAGGGAGTCATACGGTATTACAAGCGTTTACACATGAGACATCCGTCTACGCGATCGATGTTTGGCGCAGTTTGTCGATGATGGACTCGGCCTTGAGCTTGGCTTTCTTCGGATTCTTCACTGCGAAGGCGCCATTTGGTCCTTTGTCCAATGGATGAGTGGCAGTGGTGGTCGTGGTGGTCGACGCACTGGGACGCGGTCCGGATGGACGCGTCGGAATCAGGTTCGACGAGGCCGAGGGCGATGGCGGTGACACCTGATCCTCCTTCTGATTGCCACCGCCATGACTCTGCTGCTGCTGTTGCTGCGGCTGTTGCGACTCCGACGACTTGCCGACCAGAAGACGACCAATGGCACCCGCACGATTGCGTTCTCGTTCCGTGGCTTCAATCGAAGCCGCTGCCCGAATAACGATCACGGGATTCTTCGAGGCTCCCGTCGTAGTGGTGGTCATGGTCGATGATGGCCCGCCATTGACTTTCTTTCGCTGTTCCAGACTCTCTCGCGGTGTGTTCGTGTTGCTGGGGCT
Organism: Poteriospumella lacustris; assembly: GCA_008000375.1. Classification (NCBI taxonomy): domain Eukaryota; class Chrysophyceae; order Chromulinales; family Dinobryaceae; genus Poteriospumella; species Poteriospumella lacustris. The sequence continues at coordinate 30,655 of SMOI01000174.1, forward strand.
GTTATCCAACGTCAGAATACTCGATCCACCTTCCAAACTGTCGTCTTCATCGTTAAACGAGGAGGCCGCCGCTTTCTTCTGCATCGTCGTCGACGTGGGGGACGACGTGGATCCAGTGGTCAATTGCCGCTGGACAAAGAGCACTTTCTTCCCACCGGGACGACGTGCTGCGACTTCCAAGGCCACGGCCGAACGGGCGGCTTTGTCGCCTTGCATCACCAAGGCATCCGACGAGGACCGATTCTTGTTGTCGAGTCGAGCGGCCGGGATGGAGATGGCGGCCGTCAATCGTTGAATATCGTTCAAGCGATGACGCGCTGCTTGACGCCCCGCCGAGGCGCTGTTCCGTGTCGCGGGCGTCGCCGTGTCGTCCAAAGGGGCGAGCTCATGCAGGTGCGCCGGGGGCGTGTGGGCAGGCGGCAAGTCCACGAAGGGGGTCATGGGCTTTTCACTGCCCGCGCTGTTGATATAGCTACGCGGTGCGGAGGCCACGAGGACATCGCTCCCATGTGGCGGCGGTGACGAGGGCGCCGCGTGGGTTGGCGAGGGCGGATAGCGACTGGACAACGAATGGAACTCGGGCAGCGTCATCGTGATGACGCTGGGCGATGTACTGCGCGGATTGCTGCTGCCAGCTGCCCCTGTCGTCGTCTTCGGTTGTGGCGCCTGTGTCCCTGTACCAGCACCAGCAGCAGCGCCAGCGGTAGCAGCAGCACCAGCAGCAGAGGCGGGGATGATATCTTGCGCATTCCACAACGACCGACCTCCGGCAGAGGCCAACCATTTGCTACCCGGCGCCGGTGCTGGATACGTCGCCATCATCGTCGCGAGTACATTTCGTGGAGAATACGACACCGCCGGAACCGCCGCCGTCGGAACAACCGACGTCGTCGTCGCTGAAGTTGAAGTTGAAGAAGAAGCGTCACGGCGGTGAAATGTTTCTCCGAACACGTCGTGGAAGGACACTGTTCGACTGGGTTTGGAGGGTGCTCCTTTCGTCGCTGCTGCTGGATGTTGCTGCTGCGGTGGTAGTTCCTCGAGGACTCCCGTTTCCAAATATTCTTGTTGCTTCGCCAAGCGACGAACAGTCGTCACGGCTCCATCTCCTCCACCGCGGTCGTGGGCTGCTTCGGGTCTCTCGGAGGACATTGGTCGATCGGCAGCGTCCGTGGTGGTGCCCGTGGAATGCGGTTGCAATCGATGCGCTTGGAACTGACGCTGCTGTTCCTCGTGCGCACGGTATTTGGCCAACAGCGACTGTCGAATTCGCTCTTGAAACGAGTCGGTTCCTCCTTTGGCCGCAGTCGTGGTCGTGGTCGCGTCGTTGTGAGTGTCACTGCCCCGTCGCGACTGCTGTTGTTGCGATGGCAATTGAACGGGAGGCACGAGGACATCGAACCCCGAGAACAGCTGCATCGTCTGAATCTTCGCCGCCGGTGCTCTGGCGGGCTTCGACGACACCTCCTTCGCTGCCGCCGTTGTCGCTTTCTTGGACGTTGCCTGCTGGTGCGACGTATCGGCCGCAGCAGCGTCATCGCCATCGTCGTCGAATGGCACGTTCTTCGTCGTCGGTGGCTCCGTCGCCGCGTGTTGCGATGTCGCCTCATCCGTTGTCGTCTCGCGCGGTACCTCGTCTTCTTCTTCAGGAATAGTCGGAACCGTCGTCGATGCTGCTGCTGCGGCGGCGGTCACCGCTTCTGCATCCGTCGTCGCTGCACCGTCTCTACCCGCCGCAGTGGTCGAAGACGACGACGTTGTTGCCGCCGGGGTATGGAACCACGGAACCGGACGACGCTGTCGTGCGGCCAACCATTCTTCGGGGTGCGCCTGGTAGAGCAGGGCCGATTGACCCGCGAGATGTTGTTTGCGTAGTCGCGGGGACAACGACAGCCACTCGGGCACCAGTGGCTGGGGAGCGCCACCCGTCAACGGTGACGACGACCACAACGATGCTGGTGGTGCGGCAATGGCGGCGCTCGTGGCAATGCCAGCGGTGGCGGCCAATCGATGCTCGGCGGCCTCGGGCAAATAATGCGCTTGCTCCTTCCGCTGCGCACGCGCTTGTTCCGCCTGGACCACGGCGACCCGTTGCAGTCGTTCTTGCAAGCGACGTTGTTGTGCTTCGTCTTGTTGGTGGGCACCGTCCTGCCGGCCACCGTCACGACGGCGACGTGGCGTATCCTCCGTCGCCGTCGGATCTTTCAACGGCTGCTCGGGGCCTTTGTCATCCTCGGCGCTGTCAGCGGTGGCGGAGGGAGGAGCATTGGTCGCAGGCGTAGGCCGCTTGACAAAGCGTCGATACGGCGTCAATTGCTTCGCCGGTGGGACGACGGTCAGCGACAAGGACATGCCACTCGTCGTCGTGGCGGTGGGCTCCGCCACGCCACCACCACTGCCACCACCGCCACCGTCGGGGGAGGAGGAGGCGAAGGTGACGGGCACTTGTCCACGATGCAACGGGTCCGTCAACACCGTCTCGAAGAGTTGCGTGGCGGTGGTTTCCAATTCCTCGGCGGATACCAACTGCCGCTGCTGCAATTCATGGAGAATGTGCTGGTAATACGCGTGCAAACGATACGCGGCGGAATCGGTCGCATAGGACAGCTCATAGCGACGTCCACGACCGCCGCGTTGGGGGAAACCTTTGTGAAACGTTCCGCGGGGACCCAGCGGGCGATGCTGGTCCATGGTCGATGATGACGACGCCTGCGTCGTTGGCAGGGTGGCGGAGAACAACGGCGGCACGTTGGTTGATCCCGCCGGCGCTTTCGTCGTCTGTGAGGGCGGCAGCAACAGTGACGCTTCACTGCTGGTGACGAATTGCTGCTGTTGCTGCTGTTGCTGCTGTTGATGCGACTGGGACAAGGGCTGCTGTTCGCGCAGCGGCTTGGGGAGGGACACAGACATCATCGACGACGATCCACCACCACCCGCCACGGCCTGGGTCGTATCCGCCGCGGTGGTGGACGTCGATTTATGCATCACCATGTCCGGGGGAGGACGATTCTTCAACGCACCGACACCGCCGAAGACGTAGTCGTACGTCAAGCCCAATTCACGGAGACATTTCCGACGCGCTTCTTGAATCCGATACGTTTCTTGTTCCGCCGCCGATAACTTCACCGCTTGGTAAGGAATAAACGAAACGGCCAATGTCTTGGCCAACGGTTGATGATGATGATCCCGCCACGACTGCAACGAGGACGAGACCAACGAGGCTTGTTGCTGTTCTCGCGACAGATGATGGCCATCGTCACGGTTGCGATGGCGATACGCGTGGGCCGTGTCGGTGGATACAAAATGAACACGATGCCCTTCCTCGTTGACGATGGTGCGTTCGGTGGGTTCCCCGTGCGTCAATTGGAAACGAGGCGACAATCCATCGTCGGGTACTTCGGTGCTAAACAAGCCACGCGGTGGGAACCCCGACGAGGCGGCCGATTTCGACCGCGTCGAACCACTCGCCCCGTAGTGGTGGTGGTGGTTCTTCAAATACTCGCGAATGATTTGCACACGGCGCTTTCGATGACGAGAGGCCGACGACGACAAAATGCCACGCGAGCTACCGGTGCCACCACGAGAGTCGTACGGATCATAATCGTACGCGTCCTCGTCCTCGTCGAGGAACTCGTCGTTGTCGTCGTCGTCGTCGAAGTCATCGGTAAAACGATGACGGTTGCCGAATTCGTCGAAGAAATACGGGTAATCTTCCCCGAGGAATGCCGTGCCGGCATTGGCATTGGGAACACGCGGCTCGGTTTGATGAATGTGACGACCCAGCATCGACAAATTGTCACCCAATTCTTCGTCGTCGTGGTCGTGTCCAAGACTTCGATGGGGCCCCAACGACGACGCTTTCCCGTCGGGTGAGGTGTGCGTCGACGATACGATGACGCCCCGTGGGATAGTAGCGGTCGTAGTACTCGCACCGGTTGGTTGACCTCGCAGCAGTGCCCTGGGCAGCAATGCCGACGGAGAGACGAGGGGTAAGACCATCGCCGAGGTGGCCACCGCAGCTTCATGGCTATGCGCTTGTTCACGTTGTTTGATGGCCGCGAAGGCAATGGCGCGTTGAAGTTGCTCGTTGCTGAGACCGGAGAGAGACGGCAACGCTGGCAACCCCGTCGATGGATCGTCTTCACCGGTTAAAATCGACTGGGTCACGTTGAACTCGGCATCTTTCTCGTGGTCTTCGTCCACCGGGGGGAGATCGAGATCGTTGCCATAGGACGTCAAGAGCAACGGGTTCTTTGTGTCCAGCACTCGCTTCGTTTTCTTGAGCTTTTTCGCGGGTAACGCGGGAGACGCGTTGACCAATGCGCTGGGTAGGCCCTGCTGCTGCTGCTGCTGCGTCGGATCGGAACCACTGGCGCCGTTGGCGTTGGTGGCGGCATCTCTGGCGGTCGTACTGTTCGTTTCCTGCGAAGCGGCAGTATCCTCCGCATCATCGCCGCCGACATCGCCGCGTAGGCCGGACACAATCGCTTCGATTTGCTGCACCGTTACCGCCGACTCTTGACTGCTACGGGTGACGTCACCGCCACCACCACCACCAAACTGTTGGGTGATCACAGACATCGCCCGTCGTCCTCGTCGCTTCTGTGGCGTATACCCCGCCGGCAACTCACCTGGATAAGCAGCGTAGGCAATCGATGGAACCGTCTCGGTCGCTTCCTCGTCTTTCTTTGGTCGCGCCAGGAGGACACGCTCTTCCAACTCACCGTCCGTCTGCGTTGCCGTCGTGGACATCAACGGACGCGCTTCGTGCACTTGTTGCTTCTCCGCAAAGGGAGCAACAGGCTGCGTAATAGGAATCGATGCGACCGGGACCGCCGCCCCTGTGGGGGCCGGCGACGCAGTTCTCACGGTACTGCTGCCATCTACCACAGAGGAGGACACCTGGACGGAAGGAGCCAGTGCCGGACAGGGCGTTTCTTCGACGGCTTTCTCGATGATTTGCGTCAATTGCTGCGTGAAATTGGCCGCCGCGGCCGATTCGCTTTGCTGGATTTTCTCAATCGCCGTCAACGACGTGAGCGGAGCCGGTGGAATGACCGTAGGCAACATGATCGCATTGCGAACGGGCAAGTAGCTCACCACGGTGCCTGCCACCCCTTGCTCATCGAATTGTTGCTGATCTGAATTCGCAACGGACGCGGAGACGGACGAAATGCTGTCCATGCTCAAGCCTCGATAGAAGCCGTCGTCGTGGTCATCACCACCCGCCGCAATCGACCGCATCGAACTGGTATCATCGGACATGGCCAGACGATCGATGGCATTGTTCACGACGGTGGGAACCACTGTCGCACCTTTGTTTGTCGTCGTGGCCACGGCGTTATTGTTGATGGTACCGCGTCGTGGGGACGAGGACTTCAGCATGCTGCCTCGCAATCCGCGTTGCTGCATAGACGTCGGGCTATCGTTGTTGTTGCTGGTGGTGGTGGTGGCTCCCGCGTCAGTGCTGTCTTTCGCAGGCGATGGCGGACCGTCCAAATCCTCCGATGGCTCTTCCTTGATCACCGGTACACGTTGAATGACCACGGTAGCTGCCATACGAGGACGTTGCTGTTGCTGATCTGCTGTCGACGAAGCCGTTCCTGCTGCTCCTGCTGCTGCTGCTGCTGCTGCTGAGGTGGTAGCCGCCACAGGAGACAACGACAACGAACTGCCGCTACTGCCAATGGTCGATGGAGGTGCTGCAGCGGTTGCTGTTGCTGTGTGCGTTGTTTTCCGTCGTGCGCGGGGTGTTTGCTTGCCGTGGTCCTTGCTGCCGCCGTGATGATCCTTGCTGCCCTCCGTGGGCAAGTTGGTCGGTGAGGCCGTGTTACTGGTCGGGGAAGAGCTCTTGGCGTCTTGTTTGTCGCCGTGTTGAATCGACGCGATGGTCGAACGATGCTTGGGCGGGGCATGAGGTGCGGCCTTGTTCACCATCGTTTTGCGTGGTGGACGCATCATCGACGCGCGATGAATGGCGGCCTTCGCGGACGCGCCTACCGATGCTGTGTCGCTGTCATCGTCCATCGTGGACGCATCCTCGACATCTCCTCCCTTGGCAGTGGCAGTGTTGGCCGCGTCCTCGCCATGATTGGCCCCCGCCATCGAATCATCAGCCGCGGCGGAGGCATCGGTGGTGGTAGACTCGGTCGTCTTTGGTCCAAAGGAAAACTGAATCAACGATCGTTTGGCTGCTTTCCCACCTCCGCCATTACGTTTACTCGCACGGTCGCCCTGCCGAGACTCCTTCCTGGTCGCGTCACCGTCCTCGTCACCGTCAGCAGCAGTCTTTCTCAGGTCACCATTGGTAGCCGTTGCAGTTGCATCCGCGACTTCGCCTGCTCCTTGTGACGTGACACCCGATTCACTGTGACCCAACTGTTGTTGCTGTTGCTGCTGCTGTAGCTGTAGCTGCTGCTTCTCGGCAATGGCGGCCGCCAACCGATCCGAATGCGTCATGACTTTGATCGGCTTAAACGAGGACGATACTGCTCCCATGCGAAAGACATGTTCCGTGTTGATGGCGGACGGTAGCGACATCGTTGCCGCACTTCCCACCGCAGAACGTTTCGTACCCGCGTCCTCGTTGTCCTCGTTGTCTTCGTCGGCTTCTTCCGCCGTGATCGGCTGAGGGGCAATCAACCCTAAATACTCTGCTCGTCGCACTTTCTTCCACAATTGCGGTGGGTATTCTTCGTGTTGTTGTGTATGACTCGTAGTCATCGTCAACATCAATGCTGCGCCACGTTGAACGACGTCCTGACTTTGTACCGACAGATAGCTTAACCGATCGGCAGGATGTTCTTCGTCGTGTCCTCCGCCTCCTCCGGGTCCAAGATGATGGCTATGGGAAGGCAACAGACCGAAATGCGCTTGCAAATGGGATAAATGATTGGCCACCGACGTGGCAACATTGGTTGGGGAGTCACTCGCTAAGATTTTCGCGCGATCGACGTGGTCGTTGTCGGCATCCGACGAGGCTTGTGACTCTCGCTCCCATAAATCTTCGTTGAAGAAATCGATGCGTTGTATGTCTTCGTTGTCGATATCAATCACTTCGCTTCGGCGAATCAAGGAAGAACCTTCATCCACCACCGCCTCGCCGCCGGCGGACGTCGTAGAGGCCATCGACATCCGTTTGAGGTTTTCATCGACGTCACTGCTGCCAATGCTGAAGGATATTCGATGTCCACCGCCCACCATACTCTTATAGCGTTGACGACGCGGTCGGCGTATTTCAGCGGTGGCGGTCTCGTACGGGGAGACTTTCGGGCCCGTTCCATCGTCAGGTCCATCCTCGTCTTGATCCAACATCGCCGGGAGATTCTGAAGGATTTCCGCCATGTTTTGCAACTGCTGTCGATTGGGCGATCCAGATGAGGGGCCTTTTCCACTGCTGCCATTTGGAATCATGAAACTGGTATTGGACAAACGATGTTGTACCTCCGATTCCTTCGCCAGATACGTTTCAATGAAACTCAGACACAACTGCGAACCAAAGACAGCATAGTCGGCGGGTGTCAGATATTTGATTTCTGGATTGTGCGCACTGGTAGGCGCACTACGATAGGTGGATGCTTCGACGGTCAACGATAGACCGACATGCAATTGGTGCGTGACGATCATCCGTGGGGACGCGTCTTTCGTTTGCCACCATTCCAATTTCTTACCGTCGTGTAAGCTTTGCATCGATGGATTCCGCGATGCCGTTCGTGACGGATTGCGCGATGCATTGCGAGAGAAATCATGATGGAAATGATGCCCATGATGTGGATCGGTGGAGGCGGGGTAATGGGGAACGTGTCGTGAGACATGGCAATGGCGAAGAGTCACGTATTTGCATCGGCGTGCCGCCGCATAGTAGAAAAGACGTGGATCAAAGTGCTCGGGATCTTGTGAATCGTCGTTGTTGTTGTTGTTGCTACTGGTAGACATCGACATGGAATCTCTTGGGCCACGAGGTTGGCCCGATGCCATCGGAGTAGATCGTTTGAACGTTCCATTTTGGGGAGAAGAATTTAATTGTGAATGGAAGGAGAACCCAGCGCGATGCGAATGTCCACGTAGATCAATGAAACCGGCGATTTTAGTGGTCGCTTGCAGGCGTCGAAGCACATACTTGATACCAAAGAGAGCTGGATGCATAACGGGCGATGGATTGAACCACTGCGTTCCCAAATCATACCCCACAATGTCATGACGTGAATAGCCATTCACCACGCCATCAATATTGACCATCGGAACAATGTAAAAAGTGAACCGTTCACGTAACAACGTCGCTGTTTGATGTTCACTGAGTAAAAAGCGAATGATTCCTTCACATATCCAACTGGAACACGTTTCATTGGGATGTACACGTGCTATCACGAAGATAGCAGACTTGCGAGCTTTTTCCATTTTGTTTCGTCGGTCCTTTTCACGTTGCTCTTCCAAATCGGTTTGCAGCTTCATGAGAAAACGTGGTAGTGCTGGTGCATCGCCACTATCACTTGTACCATTGCTTTCACCATCTGGGACAGGAGAAGGTGTATCCATCCGGTTGTGTCGCGCGTTTTGACCCGCCAGAGGATGCGCGGACGCGGCCGAGGTGTGACTGTTGGATGTCATCGATGTCAACGTAGAAGTTGCAGTGGTGGGCCGATGGTGGCCAAAGGCTGGTGCGGGGTTAGAAGAACTCAACGCGGAGATATTTGATGGCAAAACGTCCTTCAAGGAATACGGGATATGGATAATCTCTCCATTGTCATCCCGTTCCAGCATGTCGGGACGAGTTAATTGTGAGTTCTCCGTGATAACGAGAATGTCGGTACGATTGCCCGCCAAACTGCGACAGAGTGTTCGAATTTGAAGATGTTTGCGATTGAAAGGGTTCTTGGACAGTACGTAGATGAAATTCTGCAATTGTGTATGCGTATACGGTACCTCATATGCGAAGTACACGGTGTCTTTCGATTGTTTCAGTTGGAAAGTGAATGATAGCGTATACAGGCGCGGTCGATTAGGTCCATCCAAATCGGGGAGCTCTTCTCGTGGTCGATACAAAAGAGGCTTTTGATAGCATTCATCGAAAGTCACATTTTCTCCGCAATGTCGCCAACCTTCTTTGTCGCCACCTTCGAAGGCAGATTGACTGATCATCATTGGTCGCTTTCCGTCCGTAAAGCCGATTTTGCCGTTGGTAAAGAAGTGAATATTGAAGCGATATGATCGCTTCTTGGTATTCAAAATGCGGAAAAAGAACCACTGCGCGCATTGTGGATATAAAGTTGGGTGTGACGATGGATCCATCCGTAGAAAGAGATCGTACTCTTCAGGGGAGCCTATCGGAGCCCCTTTCCGCACCACGGATTCAGCTTGAAACAAATTTCCACATTCAAAGTTGCTTTCAAACTGCAAACCGAAGTGTTGCTTCACTGTGGATCCCTTGCTACGAAGTTTCTCCTGATATTCGTCGGCGACGGTGGAGTCACGGCAGTAGATCAAGTTGCGAATCTCTTCCAGCTTTTTCCCTGAAGAGTCTGTGGATGGTCTACTAACAGGAGCCTCCACCGTAATATTGATGCTTTCGCATGCTGTAGGCAAAAAGATTGGCTGAATGACTTCTTCTTTGTCAAGAAGTCCTGACTTCGGGGCTTCTAGGTAGTACTCGGCCCTCTCCTCAACATCTTCTTTTGCTGCAGAGATCTCGTCCTCCAACTTTACAGATCGTCGCCGCTTATGCGATTTATCCTTGAAACGGGAAACAATTTCCTTAATCGATACTTGCTCGTAGTTAGGATTGACAACAGCAGAATAGCGCGACTGTCGATTAGGAGCATTTGGTTGGGTCCCCATGGAAACGGAGCCCCTCCCTTTCGATCCGGTGCTTGCATCATCAAGCAACTCCATTTTCCTGCAATGATGTCAACCAATGATCGAATGTGATTAGCCATTAACGAAGGAATACAAGAATGATGAAGTAGATGGTAGACCATGATCATGAACTCCGCCGACGGAAAAAACGGTTGTATCGATGAAAACCGTTTTATTTTTGAGAACTTCCATGAATCTGAAACGCCCGCCGAAGTTTGCCAGCAGTTTCCAGTTCGCCATTGGCCTCAGCAGTGATAACCCTTCTTGGAATGTAATCATCCATGATTTATTTGATACTAGATATAGGATGTACAGTACTTCAGATCAAAAACATGTTCAGCACTTCACACTTGCTACTTTACAATGGATGGGAGGGGTTTCAAATCCGGAAGGGTAAAATTCGTCTTGCATCCCTCACTGTCCAGCAGCTTCACAGAGTAGAATTCATCGATCAAGATGGAAGCAAAGCCAAGCGAAGTGAGAGATCGATCTTCAGCAACGCGCTTTTCGAAATCTTGAAAAGACAATACGTTTTCCAACAGAACGTCCAGTTCCGACTGTTTGCTTGAAAAATCCACAGCCTTGCGCAATATTCTTGAGCTATCGCTTGCTGCAGCGCTCGGCTCGCTTGTAGTCGGAACTTCAGAGAGATGAGAACCGTCGCCTCCCGTTGTGATCGCCTGCGCATCATTAGGAGGAGGCGGCGTTTCAGGTCTTGGCTCCACTGGAGCACTGGAAAGCTTTCCGTATTGCCAGAGGGTTGGTAAGCCCAAATGCTTTTGCAGAGACAGCATGTAAAAAGTGATCATTTGAATCCAGAAGTATGCTTCGGTCACGTGGAAATGAATGCCTTCAAACGACTGCAGCGCATCCAAAACCTTATCCACACCACCACGGTTGCGACCGTACAAGTTCAGCATGATGTAAATGACGCGAAGCTTCACCTCATGACCCCATGCAGGTAACGTGTGTTGTTGAAACAGCGAAATGACTTTGCCGTCCGACATCGAAGAGATCTGCGGTAAGCGGATATTGACGGCCGTCGACGCCAGAAGCCCAACGTTTTGAATCGTCTTATCGGACGGAATTCTCGATGGCAACGGAAGAATATCCGGCAGCATGACTGACGACCTTGCCTCGGGAGTGTGCAGCATCAATTTGCGAGAATAGTATTTCATGAATAAACCGCCATTGACGAGCTGTGGATTCATCAAAAGGAACATTTTGAACTCAGGTTTGGGCAACTTCGTGGCCACGATCGCGTAGTGAACCATATGAATCCAGAAAAAGGTCATTGTTTCATGAAACGTTGTTCCTCGGGTGGAACTACTTGCACGCTGTGTGCGAGGTGAATGAGCGATGAATTCTTTCAACAAGTGAAAAATTTTCGGTGTCCCTAGGGCTCGTCCATCGCGATTGATGATAATCCAAGCGACTCTCAAATGAGTGCGATGATCCCAGGTTTCAAGAGTAAAATCTTCCAACTTCTTCAAGAAGATGTCGTCTGGCTCATCTTCGCGTTGCAGCCATTCTTCCAGAACAGTTGCTAGATGTTCTTCCTCGGAAGGAATAGGTTTCTTCGCTACTGTTGGGGGTGGTGGCAGGACGATACCAGAGCTTTCATCTTCAGAACTAAAGTAGCCTTTGGGATGACCACCTCGCTTCTTCGTCTGAAGAGCATTCACAAGCTGCGTCATTCCTTCATACAATCCATCTCCTGTCGTTGCGGTACAGCCTTGCACCAAAATGGTTCTGTTTCTCAACTGACTGAGACCCAGTCGATCAATCAAAAGCTGAGGGCTCTGGGCGTTGGGGAGATCTTGTTTATTCAGATATACCAGTAAGATGGCGTCCCGCAACTCATCTTCATGTATCATCATATGCAGCAGCCCAGCAGCTGTTTCATAACCATCACCAACATTTCCCAAGCGCTCCACATCGCCACTATCCACGACCATAATTAACGCTTGAGTATTGGTGAAGTAGTGGCGCCAAAGGGGGCGGATTTTATCGCATCCCCCAACATCCCAAATGGTTAAGTCGACGCCAAGATGTGTGATCGTTTCGACGTTGAATCCAATTGTCGGAATCGTAGTGACAACTTCCCCCAGTTTCATTTTGTACAGCGCAGTTGTTTTTCCCGCAGCGTCGAGACCTACAAAAAGGATTCGGTACTCCTCTTTCGAAAAGAGAGACTGCAGCATGGAATAGATCATACTGGACATGGTTGATAGATATTTGGACGAAAATTCGGTTCGGGGTGCAGCGGAAAGCAATCGAATATGATCAACGAAGCAATTCAGTTCCTTTCGAATGGCATACTTTGCTCCTTGTCACTCTGTGAAAGAAATGATTTACTTGGAATCTGGAATCCCCGGACCGGATTGGGAGAGAGTTGGTTTCTTGGCTCCTTCTTCTTCTTCTTGGCATCGATCCCAGATCGTCGATGAAGAGCTGCTGCTGGGAAGGTCGTCGTCATCGTGATCTCGATGTCAGTTTCATTTCACCTCCTTGGTTCAGCAGTTCCAATAACGGTCAGGACCTAAAAAATTATGTTATTTATCACAGGAAAATATTGTGATAGATCGACAAGCGTGATCGCTGCACCGTGATTGACAGGGAACGCTGTGCTGCAGATTGTTGTTGCTTTTTGTGAAGGATAATTATCGAGCTAGAGACAACTTCCACGAGCAGCTCCAGTTTGACGACACATCATGAAGCCCAGGCTAGAACCCTTGGGGTCGAAAACCAATGGCCCAGGAAGTCAAGAGAACAATCGATCTGAAAATGGTCCTCAATCTCCTTCAGATAAGAAAATCCCTGGGTCAGATGTTCCATCTCTGCCTTGTTTTGCATCCAGGTTGAAACCCATAAGGTAAGGAACAAAGTGTTGCACCTCATATCAGTCTGAATATTTACGATGGATTCGCTTCTTCAGTGCGGTAAAGAAGTCTACTTTTGAATCCTCTGTTGAACACAGCAAAAGCGTCAAAGATCGGATCAAGGATCGATTGCAGTCGACCTTCACCGAAGAGATTGTCGCTGATCAAGAAGCCTTTGCGAAAAGCGTTCTCAACAATGCGGGTCAATCATCAAACGTGTTTCAGCCTCAAATGTATGAGCTCAAGTAAGTAGCACTGTGTCGCGGTTCCCGAAGAATGGGCCTTTTCTAATTCATTTCTTGCTCAGGATCAACAAAGAAAGCAATATCAACGAGCAAGATGCGCGTGTATCCAAAAAGAAACAAATCGGTGTGTATCCTATCTCTGATACGCAAATGTTCCCACCATATCGGTCTCATACAAGCTGGCAAGTGGGATTGCGGCAATACGATGATAAAATCCTTCGCATGGATGCCCCTGTTGAGAAAAAGAAACGAACAGTTTCACGCACTGAAGATGAGTATGGTTTCGTAGAGGACGAACTTGTGGACGAAGATTTATCTGATACGGATGAACCGAAAACAAAGAAAGAGCGTCAGAAGTCGTTGATGGAGCAAAAGGCTGAGAAATATGTCCAAAAGGAGTTGGAATTGCCCCATGAAGAAGTCATCGATCGTTACTTTGGAACCAGTGCCCAACTCAAGTTTGGTGACACGTATCGTCAATTGCATCGCCATGCTGATTTGTTGCGTGGTGGTCGAGAAGAATTGGAGTTTGTGATTCGGGATGAAGAAGAAGCGCAGATTTTCCAACGTACTGAAATGGAGCTGGTACAATTGGGCGTCATTACACCTCGGGATCTCATTGCCGAGGCTCGCAAAACCATGACCACAACGACCACCTCCACGGCCAATGGTACGGAGGAAGCGCTACCAGCTGCTCGACCCGAGTATAAAGAAACTGCTGATGGTTCCGAGTTGGATATGACGTATCAACCGTCGTCTCCACGTGCAGTCTTCTTGACCGGCTGCTTACGACATGGCATGGCCCCGAGAACGATTGCAATGCTCCGCAAGCGAATCTCCCCGATTCTTGATTTGTCGCACATTGGAATTGGCAATGCATCTGCCTTGCTGTTAGCCGAGGCGTTGGATAAAATGCCGTACCTGCAAACCCTGAATTTGACCGACAACAATCTGGATGATACGGGCTTATCGGCGTTGATTGCCAGTGCTTCCCGTCATCCAACGTTGGAAGTGTTGGATATATCACAGAATGTGATGGATGATGAAGCATCGGCCGCATTGGCTGACTTCTTGGGTCGTCCTCAATGCAATTTGAAGTGTCTTCGTATGTCTGCCTCGGACATCGACGATGGCGAATGCGCGCATTTCGTCGAAATCTTGATGCAAAATCGCACCTTGCAAGAATTGGACATGTCGAACAATTTGATTGGCAAAGACGAGAATTTGAATGCCGTGAAGCCTGATTTTGTGACCGGTGGAGAAAGCTTATCCGAATTGCTTCGTAATTCGGATTGTCCACTACAAACCCTCAATGTACGTTGACGATCCCGTCTGTTCATTGCTGTCTCTCCTCTTATCTTGTGCTGATGCTGTACACTGCAATGTATACGAACATAGCTGCATTGGAATATGATCCGTTTGGAAGGTGCCGAAGTGTTGTGTGATTCACTGCGTTCGAATCGTTATTTGACCCATTTGGACCTCTCGTACAATTCATTGGGTAGCCATGCCGCCTGTGTCCTCGGTGCAGCCTTGTTGGAAAACCGTCATTTACGGCATTTAAACATCGCGAACAATGCCGTAGACAGTGAAGGTACGACGACGTTGGTGGCGGGTCTCCGAGAACATCCACATCTACACGAGGTCATTCTCGATGGGAACCCCATTGGTGAACAAGGTGCCCGGGCGGTCATGAAGGTCATTGCACAACAAGGATATCGATTGATGATTCGCACGTTGAACTGTGACATTACGACCAAGAGCAACGATATCAAGTTGCGACATGACATCCCCGTGGGTGATTACCTGTTGGATATGAACAAACCGTATGATCGGGCGATCGCCTTTGAACTGTTGGAAATCATTGCCAATGATACCAACATTGACTGCGCCATGTGCGATTGGTATCAAGACGTAGCCAATCCTCCATCCCGTGAAGAATTAGCACGTGCATTGAAGCCCATTGTCACCAAGAAACCCAACCCGAATGACAAAAACGCGACAAGTCGACCTGGTAGTCCCAATGGTCGAGGTGGAAACAACGATGCCAACAATGCTGTGACGAAAGATCCATTGACCTTGCTTCTACAAACCTGGGGAACTCCCACCGGTTCCTATTACATTGTTCGTTTTGATGAACGACGCCCACCCGAAGCATTGTCCAACGAAGAATTACAAGAAGAGGCATTCAATATTACCTTGGCACCCATCGCGGATTTATCTGCGCCGACCATTTTCCGTGCGGTGAAAGAATACGATAGTGTGGGTACCGATAGCTTCCCCACCGATCGTTTGTTGGATTTGTACGACGATTTGCTGTTGCATAAGAAAATGCATCCCAATAGTCGATACAAGAGGATCAAAACGGCGTTGAGTCTGCATTTCCCAGCGGCAGCGGAGGACGGTGGCAGTTTGAATTCATCGTCATCGAGTATTCACGTGGAATTTGACCCTTCAGAGGCGTTGCAGTTGGATGCCATGTTGGATAGTTTGGTGCAAGATTCGAAGAAAGTGCTTGATCCACATGAATCGGGTGTCATCGACATCAATTCCTTTGTGGAGTACATCACCGAGGTACGTAGATACGCGGTCTCCTTCCCACCCCGCCGCCATGCCATAGAGGCTAACGGTGAATACCCATGGCTTGTGTTTACATATGTGTAGCGTGCACGCGCAGCGAAGGAGCGGTTACATCAATTGCGGCATGTGCCTCGGGTGGCCGCACGCCAACGCACCTCGGCAACACCCGGTGTACGCCCCGCGACCCCTTCCGCCTCACGTCCCTCGAGTCCTTTCGTCGTTGCGTCGTCCCTGGAGCGCTATATCCCTCCACCACAAGGTTGGATGCGTATTCGCGTCGTCGAGTCGTACAACATCAGTGGAACGACGACGCATGCGCAGCCGTCCTCACCGAAACCGGGGACACCGTCCAACAACGCAGCACCCACTAGTCCCGGAGCGACGGGTAGTTCCCCGAAACAGCCATCGTCCTCCACGTCACCTGTTCTGTACTACGACAACAACAGTGCGATGACTGGTAACGAGAACGGTGCAAATCCATCGGAGGGAGGACCACCAGCAGGTCCAAATCCCTTCCCTTCACAAGGATCCGTGGCTTCTTCGATTGGCTCCCAAACGAATGAACATGATCTGGCTCCGTCTGGGTTCGCCTTGTCGAAGGCGAAGGCGTTACGACTCTTGGAACAACTGAAAAACATGTCGAAATCGCATCCCGTGCTGCTGTTACTGTATGCGATTGACAGTGTCTGGCTCCGGTTGGAAGAAGCGCAATTGTTGTATTCGTTTGCGCGGTTGAAATCCGATTCCGATGACCCCACCGCGGCCTTGGCCAAGATTTTGCTGCGTATGCAAAGTGGTTCTGAAGCGATGCGTATGTTGTATTGCTGTGTGGGGGACAATGTTCTGTTGTTGCGTCGGTTGAAATCACGGTTGGGCAATGCGTATTACCCCCTGGTAAACATCTATTCGGGGTATTATTGTCTCGATTTGTCGAATACCTTGGATCGGTTCTGTTTGAAACGGTTGATCGAGAAGTCTGTGCGCAATACGGATGCACGCCGTATGAAAGGGTACTGGGACACGTCTCAACATGGACATTGGTCGTGTTTCCGCAACGAATATCATCGATATGTGCCGTTACCACCGGGAGTGTCCATTCCAGGGCTCGATGCGAATGGTATGCCCTTGCCCAATGAACCCATCGGCACGAAAGGTGGTACCAAGGCGAAAGACACGGCAGCCACGTCGAATGCGGCTAGTGGTGGCATCGGTGGTATCGGTGGCGTTGGTGGAGGTGGTGCCGACGGTGGGAACAACATGAATTCGGTGGACGCCAACCACAGCATCTTGAGTGCTGATGCGGCGATGGGCAATACGTTGATCTTGACGAATGGTCTCGGTAGCATGCCGGCGCTGACGATCAATCCACGTTTGTTCTGTCCGATTCCGGCACGTGGTCGTTTGGAATTCGATTTCGTCAACATCGATCGTCCGGATCCCGCCTTGTGCCGTGCCGTGCACGAGGATTTGATCATTGACACGTTGCTCTTGTCTCGTCTGCTGGAGGAAGAGGATGTCGATTGGGCGATGAATCGGTTGCGGGAAATGGCGCAGTACAATCGACGTACGTTTTTACCCGATGGACGTCCGCCGTACCGTTCGGATCTAGGCCGCGCGATCAGCATCGGCGAGGTGTTGCACACGATGTATACGTCGTTGCATCTGCGTCAAACGACACGGAAACGAGCTGCGAAACGGGAAGCGATGAAAGTCGCGGCGTTGGCCGACACATCGACGAAGAAAGATGCGAAACGTCGCGCAGATTCCCCACCGGGCAAAGCGAGAACGAATTTGTATTCGTCGTCGGCCTCGGTGCGAAAGAAGCAAAATTCGATCTTTGGCAATGCGAACAAGCCCACACCTGCTGCGGGTGGTGCATTGCCGGTGGGATCCAATCCCATTCAAGATGCGGTGCAAGCCGTCCAGAAGGCTCAACTGATGGCCGCCGCGGCCAATGGACGACCGACAACGTCCAGTGGAGGAGCAACTGCCTCTGCGGGAGGGGCGGTATCCGGTCACGGCCCCAAGGTAGCGGCCAAAGCGGCCGAAGCCATGATTCGTTTCAAATCCTTGTCGCGTCGTGGGAAGAAAGCGGATCAAAAGCAGCGTATTTGGGGGAAGCGGCTGTATGAAGTCATCGTGGAAGGCTTGGGCACCGATGAGCACAAGTCGGCGGCCCTGTTAGAGTTCTTTGAGGCGGAATTAGGGACGATGTGGTTGCAATGCCGTCATTTGGCGTTGATCTTGGAAGTCTTTGGGCCTGTTGGAACGGCGGGCAAGTCGAATGTAGGATCGTATCGTGTGGAATTGATTGTGTTGCTGTTCGACCGGTTGGTGGACATTTACAACTTCGAATTGATTGTCTGCGTGCTGACCGCCGACGAACAAGCCGCCGTCTATGCACGAATTGGCATCTTGAATCTGTTCAATCCCTGCAAATGTGAAGGTGGTTGGTCGTTCGATCTGCAACGTTGGGAAGAACGACAAGTGGCGAAGATGTTGATTCATTTGTCGGTGGTCGAACCGGGTGAGAATTGGAACAACAAAACCTTCGCCTATGATCGTGGCTTTGTGCCCATTCCTGGTACGTTTTCTGTTCTTGTGCTGGCGTCTTCTGCTTCTTCTTGTGTGTGAACTGTACTGTGTGTGCGTGTATGTGCTATGTGTACGTAGGCTGGGATTTGAACAAAGGATGGTTGACCGAGGAAGGCTTGCCGAAGAAAGGATTGTTAAGCTTCGAAATGTTTGCGGGCGATGGCTTACGGATGGCGGGCTGCTGCGTGGACATGAAATTGCGTCAGATGCTCTGTGCATTGACCAATGTACCGCAACGCAACTTTGTGGCGGAGGTCGAACGGCAAGAAATGTTGACCGATGAGAATACCCAAGCGTTCCATCGCGCCTTGGATCGCCACGCGGTCAACGTCATTCATTTTGACACGCGAGATCATCGTGGACCTCGTGCCGTCTTGCCGTTGGTGAAGCTGATTGCGCAATTGGATATTTTGCGTCAATTGAGTAACGGTACCGGGTCGGTGGAAGAAATGCAACGTCATTTGATGCATATTCATCAATTCCATCGCCACGTCGATATCGCTCACGTCCTACATCCGGATACGGCGATGCGGAGCAAGAACGTGCACATGGCGCAAGATGAATTGGATGATCATTACCACGACATTTTGCATTACACGGTCGAAGATGCCAACGATCATTTGCGGACGGAATCGGATTGTTCGTGGAATTACACCTCCACGACCCGCAAACCGGACATTTGGGTGTAAACAACGCACACACGCACACGCACACGCACATGGTGCACGCGTATCAATACGCCATCACCTCTCCATGCAGACCTACACCTATTCGCATTTCGTTGGAGGCTTTGTGATTGTAATGGCAGTTCAAAATACATGTAATTAGTGGATTTAAACGTGGGGATTCTTCCTTTTTTTATTGGGTGTTTCGTTTGTTTTCTTCGACGGTGGTGTGGCGTGTCCCTTCAAGACCAACGGGTAGGAAAGAGGCTGGAGAACAAGCAAGCTTCCTGATCTATGTATACGACGCGATTTTCCCCCTTCTTCCCCCTCCCCTCTTTTTTTAGCGCCAGGTGGATTTCCGTTGTGCTGGTTGACTCAGCGACGACGAAGACACCCAACCCGTCTCTGTGGCATGTCCACCACCGGCTGGACGCAAGCGCTTGGCGGGCATCGACAAATTCGTCGTTGCCATTGCAATGGCCGCCGCCGAAGGATACAAATGAGCGGTGGTGCCACTGTGATGAGTACTGTGCGCATGGTAATCGGACAACGCCGAAGCGGTCGCATCGCGTTTCGCACCGGACAACAGCGCGGACGATGCCATTGACGACGACAAATACGATGACGTCGTCGCAGCTGCCGTCGTGCCCAAGAACGAGTTGTGTTGCGGTTGGTCGATGTTCTCCTTGTCTTTCACGGTCACTGCGGCCGATGAACCTGTCGATGAGGACAAAGATGCCGCGTTGATCACAAAACTAGTGGAGGCTGACGCATTGGAGAACAACAACGCGTCCGTGTTGCCCTTGGCAGCCTTGGCGGCGGATAACAAACTGCTCGTGACCATCGAACTCGTGGTGGTGGTGGTGGCGGTGGCCGATGTAAACGATGCAACAGGCGCCGTGGTCAAGGCACTCGGCCGACGAGGAGCAGTGGTAGTAGCTAAGGTCCTGGTGCGCGTCGCGGTCGCGGTCGCGGTCATGGTGGAAGCCACTGCGGCCGACGGAGTAGGTGCCATTGTCGCAGCGGTAGATGTCACCAGGGACGAACTGTGCGAGAATGGCTTCATACTCGATGCAGGAACAGCAGACGTATCAATGTCATCCATGGTCATCGCATCGAAGCGCACACTGCGTTGATGTTCTTTCGTGGCGGTCATCAACATGCTGTTGGAGACTGTCGTCGACGATTCTGACGACAAAAACGACTGTGCAGGAGCAGGCATGGGCATAGGAGGCTCTTCTTCCACAATGCGTTCGTTCGTAGGGTGATACGAATGAACCGCTGCCGGCGGAGCAGGAGGTGCCACCACCATCGACGCGGCTACTGGTGCCGCATTCGACGATGAAACACCCGCCGCCCTCGCGGCAGAGCCCATGCCAGGCATCACTGACATACGACGCGAACGGGTCGTTGGGCCGTTCGCAGTAGCGGTCGCTGAAGATACTGCCGAAGAAGGCGGAGGCAGAGCAGGTGTGACTGCGGGTTGTGTGATCACGGTGGTCGTTTGCACATGTTTCTGGGCTTTGCCCAATTCCACGGAATTGACTTGCGCAGCGAAACGTAACGAACACAATGTCTCTGGGGACGACGCCAACGTCGGGGAGACATTCACAAACATCAACGCCTTGCCATCCCCTGACAAGCAATCTTGTAACAACATGGTCAACTTTGAGTTGCGATACGGCACATGCGACGCCTTGTTTTGAAGCGCCAAGAAGACATCGGCCAGACACGACAACGACTTGTTGATATTCACCGTCTCGCGTAAACGGGTAGCATCATGCAACGTGTTCGTACGATCCAATCGTTCAGAACCAGCCAAATCACATAAACGCAATCCACCGGTTAAGGTCATGGTAGAAGTACCCTGAGTGACGGTCGTCAATGTCGCCGACACGTCAATCATCACAATCAAATGTGAGCGCGAGGATAACTCGTTCATGCCAGTCGAAGCGGTTGATCGCGCTTCCATCGATTGATTGAATACTTCGTAAAATTGTTGCATTGCCGTCGAATCATCATAGCTTTGACAAGAAGATTCTGTCGCACCGACATAGATTGGTACCGTGGTCAAACCGGAGACCACGACACGGCCATTTTGGCGCCCAATTTTGATTTTCTCACTCTTCTCTTTGTTGCTGTTGTTATTGACATTGAATGCAGCGTTTGGTGTCGGCTTTGCCAACAAATCACGAATATCTTCGTTGTAAATCTCCACAATCGACACGGACAATTCAATTTCCCAGCCTTGGCTTTGCATCGTACGCGCGTTGCGCAACAGTTCTTCCACCGAACGAGGAATGATACCGCGCTCTTCGCCATGACGATTGCCGGTCATCGTATGGGTCTATACAAGACAATATCGTTAGTTGAATGATTTCTATTTGTTTTAGACTTGATATAAGAGAGAAGAGGACTTACCTTGCCCGAGCCCGTCTGACCGTAGGAGAAGACACAGACACGGTACCCATCCAACACTGACTGAACGAGATCGGATACTTCCTTGTACACTTCTTGTTGCTTTGATTCAGGGGTAAACACATGATCAAATGCGAATTGATGAGTAGGCTTCGCTCCGACAGTTCCCAACGTGGTAGGATTCAACACCGTCACACTGGTTTTGTCGTCGTGCAACATCAAATTCGTTTGTTTTGTCTGGTACACATCTTCGCCATCCGCCGTCAAGAACGGACGACAACGTAAGAAGACTCGAATATTTCCTTTCAAATCTTGGAGTTGATTGTGCAGCTTGCGTCGTTTTGACTCGCTCTCAAACAACTGCTTGCGCAATTGAATAATGTCCTCTGAAGATTCTTCTTCTTCGGCAACAATAGTCACCGAGTTCTTCGCTTGCTCGATGGCGATTTTCATCTCCTCCTCCAGGTTTTCTTTTTGACGAATCAATTCTTCTTGTTCTTGCTGCAAGCTGGCAATTGTATCAAGCATGCTATTCTTTTCCTCGTTGAACGAGTGGTTCATTGAGGCGATCTGTTCTTCCAGCAGATGGATTCGTTTGTTTTCTTCCAACAAGGCGGACACTTGCCCCAATGCCTTCTCTAACTCATCTTCAAGGTGCATGTTCTTTGTCTGGTACTCGGACAATTGCGCATTGAGGACATCACACTGCTGCAACGCGGCATCCTTAGCAGTAGAAGTGGCAGCAAGGTCATCCTCCGCCTTCTTCAGCGCTCTCGAAGCGGTTGTCATCTTCTTCCAGACATCCATAGCCTCAATTCGATTGGTATTTTGGATTTCTTGGTTGAGTCTGGTGATTTCAGAGCGAAGTTCGTCGGCTTCGAACTTTACACGAACCACTTGTTCACGATTTTCGGATGCCTCTTGCACAGCTTTCTGACGTTCCTCCTCACTCGCTTTCAGCCGATACTCCATTTGCTCAAGTTTGAGCTTTCGGTCGCGATCTTTTTCGTCTCTCTTATGCAATTGCATTGTGAGCTCAATGCGCTCTTTCTCAAGATGCTCGATTTTGGCTTGCATCATGAAATCTCCACCGCCATAGGTAGAAGGTGCAGTATAACCCGTGCCTCTCTCAGAATTCCCCTGAAAAAGAGTCTTCTTCACAGAGGAACAAGTTGAGTTGATACTGAAGTCAATGGATGACTTGTTGGGAGTTCTCATGGACGTGAAACTTTGGTCACTCATGATTGCTCGACTCCTTTTTGGATTGATCCGATAGATTTACAGAAACTACGTTGATCAGAAGTGAAGATTCTCGAACATGAAGCAAATAATATGCCTCGTCAGTGCCCCTTTCCCCGCAAATGCGAGCGATTCTTGCAAAGCTGGAAAGCAAGAACCAGAAGATAGCGACTATCCGTTGGTCTTTCCACACTTGTTTTTTATCGCCAACTGCCACGACACAGGCGCACACTTCGAACTTTTTCGTGTCACACACCACACTAACTGGGCTTTTGAGGATTCTGGGTACATCACTCAGAGGAGAAACTGACCGTTTCAAATTGCGATCAGTCAGTTGGTTTGATGATGCGGCGCTTTCAACTTCACGGTTCACTGTGGTCACTATTGGCACCAAATACGAACGAGTCTGCTCTGTGATTGGTCAAGGGAAATTCAGAATCAAAGGCTTCAATTCGTGAACAGATAGAATCATTGGTTGTTGATTTTGAATTTCTCGGTGTAAAAGAAAGAGCTCTTGAATGGACAACAACTAGCTTCCCATTGTTGAAAGTACTTGGGCTTCCCATTTCCCAGGCCTTGTGACCAGTTATCATGAGTACATCCAGAATCCACGTCTATTGTCGTGTTAGATCGATAGAAGATAGTGATGGAATTGTGAAATCCTATCCTCCAGCAGAAGAGGACGAAAATTACGTTGCCTTGACAGTTCTAGATCGCTCATCACTGTTCTCTGTCGATAAGTTTTTCGATAAACACAGCCAAGAAGATATATTTCAAGATTCTTTGGATCCTTTGATTGAAGAGACCTTTTCTGGTATCAATTGTACCGTCTTCACGTATGGACAAACAGGCTCAGGGAAAACCCACACTATTATCGGTGGACAAGATCCCGATAACAGGGGACTTCTGCCACGAGCTGTGGACAGCATATTCCAGCGAATACAATCTTTACGTGATAGTATAGATGAAGACGCGAAAAAACCAGAATTTACAGTGAAGGTATCGATTCTCGAGATTTATCACGAGAAATTGCGCGATCTCTTGTCAAGCAACAAACAAGAACAGAATTTAGCCATTCGAGAGAAGTCAGATGGAACTATTTGGGTAGAAAATTTATCAGACCAAATTATTCAAGGATCTGCTGAGTATGCTCGTTTGCTCCAACAGGCGTTGAAACGGCGAGTTATTGGTTCGCATAAAATGAATGATCAATCTAGTCGGAGCCATCTCTGCTGTTTAATCCACCTCACTCATGTGGACAAAGTGAAAGGGAAAACACTTCAAAGCAATCTATCTTTGATTGATCTCGCTGGAAGTGAAATGGTAAGTCTTCTTAACATTCGTTTGGAGTGAAAACAGTATTGATCATCGCATTGTATCGCTGTCTCTTGTGTATCTCAGGCAAAGAAAACGGAGGCCAGCGGACAACGATTCGAAGAGGCCAAGTTCATCAATAAGTCATTGAGTGCCCTGTCGAAAGTCATTCATGCTCTATCAATGCAGCAACACTTCGAGTCAACTTCAGCAATGGGGGCCACAACTTCCATCAAGATCAGCAGTACCCAATCGGCTCCTTCGCATATTCCTTATCGTGACTCCAAACTAACACGCTTACTGCAGCATTCGCTTTCTGGCAATGCAAAGACTGTGATTTTCCTGACAATTTCCAATGCCATGGCGCACGCAGCAGAAACCATCAGCACCTTAAAGTTTGGTGACCGTGCTCGTCTAGTCGTCACCAAACCACGTATCAATGTTGGGGATTCATTATCCATTGAGCCGCCCATGTTTTACAAAGCCAAAATGGCTGGATACGAAAATGAAATATCTGAATATCAGCGTATTATTGAGCAGCTGCAAAGTCAAGTGGTCTCCATGCAAAGCGTGATCGAAGATTTACAGTCAGAAAATGCCAGCATTCGCCAGTCGCCACTGAATCCATCGCATGCCAATGCCAGCGCATTGTGTTGTCAGTGCAATGCGTCATCATCGATCGCCACCAATTCTACGGAAAAGAAAAGCCTCCTATCAGATATCTCGACGCCGGTACGATCGTACAACAACAAGGACGTGAGTGGAAGTGATCAGCGTCCAAAGAAAAGCATCGTCAATTCAACGGATGACTCGGACACCTCTGAACAGAAAACCACCGATGCTGTGCCCGTAGAAGTTGAAAATGATCCTGGTGATGACGAGGGAGACGAAGATGACGATGAATACAACGATCGATGTGGCATTTGCGGTATGAATCAAGAAGAGTCCGATCGGCTACAAGATACCACCGGCGAAAATTTAGGTTTCTTTTTCCATTGCGATGGAAATTGTGGATCTATGTTTCATATTCGTTGTGTGGGCCTAATAGGAGATGCAGGTCAGTATATTTTACCGGAAGGTGAATGGTTTTGTTTGTCCTGTCAACACGATTTGGAAATGGGCAATTGTCGAGAATGCGACCCTCATGAAGAGATCGCCACGGCAGCTTCGATTGACGCTTCTTCAATCAATCAACAACAGCAACAGCAGCCAAAGCCAGAAGCGCTTCCTCCTGCAGACGTGCTGCATTCTCTCAAATCAGAATTCAATTCAAGTCGGGAAAGTCCCTTGAAGGCTGCCCTGTCCATGACGCAGCATGAACTACAAATGGCCCGATTGTGGCAACAGCAATACGACGTTATCCGAAAAGATCGCAATCGCATTTTACTGCAATGGCAACAAGACCAAGAATCGTTTCGCATGTACCAACAACAACGGTTGCAATTGCAAGAAGAACGTGAGAATGTCGTTTTGCACTTGGAAGAAAAGCACTTGGAATTGACGGCCAGCTTGACCCGTCAACAAGAAGAAAACTTGACCCTGAAATCATGCTTGAAAGACCTACAAGATCGCTACACTCAAATGCAACAACAGTCAAGTGTATCGCCATTTTATTCTTCGATGGCCCTCTCATCATCCATCGACGAGGATACGGGCATCAAAAGCCCGTCGGCACATCAAGAGCAAGGAAAGCGATTCCATCGTTACGATGCTGCCTACGCTTTCGATGAAGCCGAAATGGATGCGAATGAAGCAAGGGGCACCATGGAAAACGTGGAAAACGTTGTTCTCGGCAACGAAATGATGAAGCTGCCGACGCCCACTGAATCGATGTCGGCCACAGCAAAGAGCCCAGGGAACTCGCCGTCGAAACGACAAGGAAAGGCATCGTCCAGCCTTCCTCCAGCTCATGGTGGAAGTAAAACTGCGCAGCGCAAAGCTAGTATTGACAAAGGGACAGGTCAAAAGCCACCGTTGTCGCTATCAAGCACAATGCCTGCCTCAACTCGCGCGATAGACATTAACGCGAAGGTACCGAAGCGCTCCTTACCAGACATATCGGCTCCTCAAAGTTCTGGAGGTCATACTCTGATAAGAAGCGCCTCTGATCGAGTTCCATCGGAAGATTCTGACAATTCTACCACCTCGGCTTCAGGCATCACCGTCTCGTCGGTACCGGCCGGATCCCGATTCGTCAATCCGCTGAGAAATCGTTTGTCCGAGTTAATTGCACAGGCCGATGAAGAAAAAGAATCATTCGTTGACCTACGTATGAAGCTTCAAAGTCGAGCAGAGATTCGCGGTAGCCGAGAAGGTTTACGGTGATTGCTTAGAAACCTGATGTGTGTGGATCAAATGAGCACCATCTTGTACATACTCTCTGTGCGTGTTATCCGTGCTACATTGATTTCCCTTCTTCCACCATAAGTTGCATTAATTTATATATGTATATATATTTGCACCTGTAGTGGTACCTGTGGAGTTTGCGCTGCTATTTGTGGAAGGTTTTCGTTTCGAACTTCGAACGATGGAACAATGAAGATTTTGAAGTTCGAAAGTATCTGTTCGCTTACTTACATAAGGAACGCCGAATTCGTCACGAAATGAAATCCCTTACCACGAATTCATGAATAGGCATCACTATGTGTACTTGGTATTGATTGATACAACCGACAAAAGACAAAAGTACAGAAGACAAAAAATGCGTTTCAAAGTTTTGCACGTCCTCGCATCTCCGCTTCTTCTCTTTCTCATCCATTCGCTTCTTGGTTTACCTTCCATCGTATGTTTGGTATTGATTGCATCTGTTGGGTCGAGCCTGCCTTCATAATTCACATCAAATTATTCACTGCTTGGATTGTTAATCTTGAAAGAGTAACGCCTCGATCAGACTGGGAAAAGAAACCAAGGTCTCCTTGTTGCTCTCCCGACGTGTCTATCAACCATGTTTTCTCTGAAAGAATTGATTTTTACACCGGAGGTGGCATCTCAAAGCCTCAATTTGTTTCACAACCCAGCTGAAACAGAGAAAAATGGAGCTGAGAAATCAAAAAAATCCACCGTCAAGAGGCGAGACAAGGGTCTCGACTTGGAAACGTCATTCTATCAGCCTCGGAGATTAGAACTTGGTGACTTTTTCGACTCAGAAAATGAAGAAGATGATGAAAAAGAATCGTCAGAGAAAGTTCCAAAGGTCCGAAAGGCAGCTAAGGCTCGGAAAACTGACAAGAGTATTCCCAGGTAGGACGTCAGTTCATCACTCATGTCCAAAATCGTTCATTCATCATTCATTCCATCATTCATAGACCAATTCTAAGCACTCTCCCATCAACAGCAGAAAGTAGAGCAGCGCTGTACCGCAGTTCTCCTCATCACAACGAACAACTGTTTTACAATGACAAACAACTCCACTTCGCCCCCAACCACAACGGTTTTTTGAAGTTCCCGCAAGATAACAATTTTCTGAAGAACCAGCGGCAACATATCCGCAATCTCTGGCAACGATGCTTCCTTGCAAAGGATTATGTTGGTGCTATTATGGTCAGTCCATCGCTCACGTCTTCTCCTGCCTTTCGTCGTTGGCTGAACCTGTCTGTTCTGTCGTTTGTTTAGGCACTCAGTACTTTAACTGAAGTTGATCACGTCACGGCGGAAGACTTGGAAAAACTTCTTGAAATGCTGGATCATGCTGATGTCGCCCAGGGAATTGGTTTGGATGGATCCATGCTACTCTTTCAACAGCATATGCTGACCATGAATGGTCATATCCGGGGTATTGTGCTCAAAGCCTTCATTCAGTTTCTGTTTGGACAAGGAGACGTGAAAAGTGCAAAGAACATTTTACGCAAATTTCGTACACATACGTCCATTGATTTTCAAGCGCATTTGTTGGTATGTGACACTCTATTGTCATGTTATCAGTTACAACGAGAAGCGGAAGTATTGATGGATGTTCCAGGATTGCAAGATGTGGCATATACGACGTTTCCGTCGATGGGAGAAATTCTTCACGATCCGCTGCTGTTTTATTTTCCTGTCAAACTTCTGTATCATTTCTCGAAGGGGCATTTGGACCCAACGTTGTCCACCCAAACGAGTTCATCGTCAGCGTCAACATCTGCACCCGCTAAACGTAGTGATGTGGAGAAACGCAAGGTGCAAGTGTTGAGTTTGTTGAAAGAAGCACATACGAACTTTGTTATGGCGAATGCTACCTCAGCGGTCATTGGGATGGTCGATTTCCAGGCGTGGCACTTGGCATTTCTACTTGGATCTCACGCAACGGACAAAGTCGCAACATCGATGACGAATCTACTGAACGCGGCCAACGATAGTACATTGTTCACCAATGCAACGGAGCAGCAACTGATCAAGGAACGTTTATTTCAAATATGCAGTCGCGTTCGACTGCTCTTCTCCTCTTCATCTCCCCTTTACGCGGAAGAAAACAATGAAACTGGCCTAAAGCAAGTGGACAACGACATGGTTCGCATGCAACATGAGTTGATCTATATGTGTCTTCCATCAACTAAACCGCAGGTTGAATCAGCATCTACGCCAGAGCGACCACCAAGAATTGATGAATATTCCTCCGAGGAAGTCTATCTGCATTGGTTCCGTTGTTTCCATGGTTTGGAGTCGATCTCATCGTGTGCGCAGTACCTAGGGAATTACTTGGAATATCAAACACACGTACCCCAGCACATTTATGACTATCGTCAACGATGGATCGTATGGAGAATGTTAGCTTCCTTACTTGACACGTTACCGACCTATTTGTCGGACACCGATCCGTTTGAGATCCATCATCCCATCGGTCAATTCATTCCTGAGATTGTGTATGCCAATCAATTGTATGCCAATATCAATCATCGCGACGATATTGAGCGGCGACGTCGTCTGCATGATACTTGGAATGCCAAACATGGTTCTGATCGCTTTGGAGGCGACAACAAACAAGGGCAGAGTCCATGGATCAAAGCCTTCTGCACAGAACGACGGTGGTGGTTGGAGACGTTGTTGGCTGCGAACCAATTGAGTGATTTCTCCGATGGATTGATTGAGTATGATATGAAGGATGTATTGCCCATCTTGGACAGTGTCCGTCGCAAGCGTGAGAAGGATGCCAATGCACAGGGTCATAGCAGCGAACGAGACGATGGTGATATGGACGAGGATGACGGGCAAAGTCACGAAGACGATGCAGGCATAGACTTGTCGTCATTTGAAGCGTGGGTTCCTCCTGCGGCATATTCTGAAGCCTTTAAGCATCCAGTGGAATACTGGGAAGATTTGCGTGGTGCCATGGCTCGATTGGTGACCCTACCGAATGGTGGATTGGACGACAACGGCCACGAAAGCATGCTGTACACGTCGTATTTCCAATCACAAGGTAACGTCGACGACGATATCGATGGAATATTGGATCCATTGGTTGATTTTCCGGCTTTACCCGAGGTAAACTCTACACTGAAAGCGTTGGGTCCGGAGACGAATTCACCTCAAGATTGGTTGCCGTTTGGTATGCAATTCTATTGGCAATCGAATGACTCTGAGGATCTCTTTCGTGAATTGTATGCAATTTCCCTGCGCAATCATGGTGGTGACCACGAGCGGCTATCGTTGCCATTACGTTTACCCGCTCCTACTCAAGGTGATGTCCAAGAGAATCAACAATCATCCTCGGTTCCGATGGAGAATTGTCTTGACGATGCGACAGTAGAACAACTCGTCGCTGACTTTGGTGGACAATCGGAGTTACGACGGCTTCCACATGATATACTGGCCATGTATTATGAGATGTTGCGAGAATCGTCGGGTCTACCACTCCATTCGTTTTCTATGGCAACAATGATCCTTGATCCTGCGCTACGACCGGCCCATGCGTTGTGGATTACCAGTTTATCGGTCACTGGTCAACCAAACTTTCGCATGGCGCAAATCCCACCGCCTTTGCTTGATAACAGCATGGATGAGGACGGAGAGGGCAAAGCTGGATCAGATGATGCTAAGACACAACGACGCCCATTGCACTATTACAACGCGAAGAAGAATGCGACTGCCAGTCAACGCTTACATCAATACGAATTGATGCAATGCTATGGCTCGGGAGATTTGGAATTGTTGACTTTCCAGGCGTTGGTAGCGGCGCATTTATCAGACCAAGACAATTTCTTCACCGTTCGGGTGGTGCAAATTCTCTGTCATCATGTACTTCGAGCAGAACTGGTGAATGATAATCCTGCCACTGCGGTGGAATGTCTGGCGTATCTGGCCGCACGTAATGTCAATATCCGACGTTGTATCGCCAAAGGCTTGGAATATGCATGTCGTCGAATTCCTGTGGATCAACCTGCGCCGTTGTATTATCTGAACGGTCGCACGGGTCCATTGCAAGGCGACGAATTCAATGAAAATTATAAGGACGCGGCCCAACGGAAGAAGAAGAACAGCCAAGTGGATAGTACGACGCAGATTTCGTCCCAAGAAAGTTTAGTTCAGCGTCGGCAGCAGCGTCGTCGTGAAGAGCGTGAGAAAATGATTGTTGCCCACCGAGACTATGCTCACGAAGTCGAGTTGGTCGCCGGTCAGCACACTGTGTACGACCCCATTCAATTTGAACCGCGAAAAGTGTTTTAACGCGCGACCATAAGTAAATATTTTCGTCAGACCTAAACCTAAGGCAAGAACGCTATTGAATAGATATCGATATCGATATCGATGTCATTATATCTAATAGAGTCACAGCAGGGGAATGGCACGATGACGACGACGGTCAGCGGAGCGAACAGCGAACACCAAACAGCAGATAACAACTTCAACAACAACATTGGATATTCTGCATCAACTGCACATTCCATTTCACTTTCTCATTGAAGCTAATCCATTTTGTGGTAGGAAAATGACGGAAGAAGTACGGTATGGTGATCATCCCGATCAATATATTCGCATTTTCTCACCTCAACAATCGGCTACTGAGATAGCGACGAAACTTCCAGTTGCAGTCGTCATTCATGGAGGCTTTTGGAGACAGAAGTATAATGTTGACAATGCACTCGTCGATGGATTTCCTTCCTTTTTCGGAGCACGTGGTTGGTGGACAGTCAATGTGGAATACCGTCGGGGCAATGCAGAGGTCGATGGCGGTGCTGGCGGATGGCCGCAAACCAATCAGGATATACTGTTGGCATTACAAGCCCTTTCAGAATCTGCGGAGTCCAACTCAAAAGTATAGCTTGTTTAATGTGAAATGCTTTCTACCTTCTCCTCATGAGAATTCTGCTGCTTCTTCAGTTCGCCAGCATGGACATCTCCCGAATCGTACTTCTCGGTCATTCGGCAGGTACAATTCCTTATTATTTCCCGACTTATGTCGAACATCTGCCTGATTGACGCTCTATTTATGGCGTTATGACAGGCGGAACTCTTGCGTTGTGGGCGTCATCGAGTCAACTTTCCACCGTTGTCGATCGCGAGAATTGTTTTCAATCGATCAAGCTCCTCCGACCAGCTTTGTGTGTGCCTATCGCACCGATCGGAAACCTAATCGCCGGTCAACTTCGAAGGTCATTTATTCAATGAAATCATGTTAATCCACTTGTTTACGGTTGCTGTGTGTCCTTTTAGGCTGAGTGACGATGGAATCGCGATTGCTCTGTACATGAAATCGGAACCAGAT
The DNA here is from genome assembly GCA_008000375.1 of Poteriospumella lacustris. Lineage (NCBI taxonomy): Eukaryota > Chrysophyceae > Chromulinales > Dinobryaceae > Poteriospumella > Poteriospumella lacustris. The sequence goes on from SMOI01000174.1 coordinate 62,120, forward strand.
GTGTCCCACAGTGGTGACGTAGCTGAAGACTCTCCATACAGGTATGTTTACAGCAATGATGTACCGAGGATATGTTCACTCTGAATATTTCGTATGAATTCCTTCGTCACAAAGATTGGCTTCTCCACATTTTCATTTCCCGCCTTCGGTAAGTTCCTGTATCGTGACGGTGTCGTCTCGCCGTTGTTAACCGTAATGCGTGCATAGTGCCCAACCATTTTTGTCACGGGTGAGAAAGATACTGATGTTCCAGCAGATTTGGTGGTCGATAGTTTCCATCTAGCCTCCGCTGCGGCAGCGGACAAGGACGCTCTGCAGCTACTCAACATTCCCGATGCGGATCATTATTCGCTTGTCACTACCACCAGTTCACACTGGCTTCAGATTTTCCAAGCTATTGAAAACACTATGCAAGCAAAAGGTCTTTAGATTGTTTGACTGTAAATGGGGGCAATCAATCTCATTACGATGTTGTTACTGTTTAAGCATCATGGCTAACTTCGTGTACCACGGTTTGTATTTGAAGTAGGGATCATTCTTCTCATCAACCAGTGCAGCTGTTGATGGATTGCTCGTCACAAAAAATTCGTTTGCATACGATTGAAAGAGCTCTTTCGTAGCTGACGGTAACCAATTCGGGTTATCGATGCGGTAGCCGTACAGCTCGATTTCACATGGCCTTTGCGGGGCCATCCAAGCTGGTGCGGTGCCGTACCTCTTGTAAAACATTCGAATAGGAGAATGTGCAAGATACGAGTCTTCCGCCGAAAGCTTTTTCATCTTGCTCCAAGGATTCAGTACCATACGGGGTGATCGGTTCTCTTGCAATCGATACACTTCACTGCTCTTCCCCACAGAGCCTTCTTGGCTCGGACCAAAAGCTATCCATTTATTGACTGGCTTAAGTTTTCGGCCACGTATAGTATGGTGTACCGCTATTCCCATTGCTGAGGGCGATAAATTTGGAGAAGCTATTCCAGTAGTTGCAGTATCAAGTGCTTCCAAGAAGAGCCGGCCTTCCATAGTTCGACCGCCTGGCCACATTACCGTTGAAATGACCCGACAATTAGATCGCGGGGCGCCGTCTCCTGCTTCTTTACTGTTGGACTCTACGCTTACTGAATTGACATCTAATTGAACCCATTCCAGTAACTCTTTGAACGGATTAACCGAACGCGCTGGGGCCATGCGAGACTTCCTGAATGACGAAACAGGAGATGTTCGATTTTGTGCATCAACGTAGAGGAAGAGCTTATGGGATAGATAAGACTTTGCAGTTGACATAGATTGTGATGACATGGGCGTGTGAAGAAACTGATCTGCAATGGCTTGGGAGAAGTTGTTGGCAGCGGCAGGGCTGCCCAAGAACGATGTTAAGTCGGATGTGATAACAGAGATTTTCTCAACTCCTTCGATTCCAACAATTTCACGACCACTAACGGGGTCACGGACAGAGCCAGTGTAGTACCAGAAGGCGCTCTTTTGCTTGTTGTCGCTGCTGCCAACTCTCAATTGAAGGAATCTCTTCACAATCGGCGCAACTTCATCCTCCAGTTGAAGTCTGCGATTCAAAGAACCCGGGTTTCGTGGCGATGATAACGTAAATGGCGCTCTGATGCTCAGAGTGAGCTTCAAAATTCCCAGTAGAGCACAAAAGGCCAGAATTGGATGTATTATCTTCACAGCCATGTCAACTTTTCAACAGATGTACCGACCGAATATAATACTGATCACGAGCGATATTCTTTGGGTTCTCTTGCAAGAGTACTGCTACCTTCTTGTGATCGATGATCGAATTGATTTCAGAGTTCGAAGACACCAAGGCTCAATGGCAGCAAAGATTGTGGAGATGCTCAAGCCACAAGTAAACTGACCCTGACGATGGACCAGACAAAGACCAAAATACTTTTGTGGCTCTTTGTGGTTTGGCTGTGAATGAAGCAACATTTGAAACGCAAAAACTGAGGTCGTCGTCATCGCGCACCAACCAAGCCATGAAAATTTTCACTTGCTCCCGCTCATGGCTCACTCACTTATTCTTCTGGCATCATCGCTCGTGGGTACGAATGTATATTACAAAAGAATCACTATTGAATTGGATCTGGTCGGATAGAGCATTGATAAGGTTCATCGTTGGAATTTTGAAGTAAACTTTTGGCCAGCTCACCTGCTTCTTGGTCTCATTACGCTATGACTGTTCTGACTGCCCAAGAGCTCGATGATGCCATTGAAAGATGCAAAATATCCTGGTTTCATTATGTTTTGCTGATAATCTGTGGCTTGAATTTCATGGTTGACTCGATGGAGATCAGCTTGCTCCCTTATTTAGTAAATTGCGTTGGTGTGGAATGGAATCTGACAACTGAACAAAAAGCGAGTATTGGAGGGGCTGTATATGCCGGCTGCGTGGTTGGATGCTTCATCTGGGGAGCTATCGGGGATAAGTTCGGAAGGCGTTGGACATACTTGGCCGCCGCCAGCCTAATAGCCATTGCGGGGTTTGCTTCTGCAGCTGCTACGTCCTTCACAAGTTTGTTGCTGATTCGAGTCATCGTTGGCTTCGGCATTGGTGGAGCTCATGTCCCATTCGATTTATTGGCCGAATTTACTCCGCAAAGATTCCATAATACTTTTCTCACCTCAGTGGAATATTTTTATACAATTGGCTCCGTTTTTGTATCTACGTTGGCGTGGTTGCTATTGGAGCAATACGGTTGGCGATGTTTGACAGCTCTAACAGCTGTTCCCATATTAGTAGCAACTCTGTTTTCGATTTTCTTTCTTCCTGAGAGTCCTCGCTGGTTATTAGTGAAAGGTCGAATCGAGGAGGCTTCTCAAGTCGTGCGCACTTCCTTGAAAAGCTCGTTTTCGTCAATAAGGACAGAAGAGGAAGACTTCGTTGAAGAATGTTCCCAGCCTCTTGAGGAATCAAATTCAGTGATTCACAAACCAGCAACTTGCCACGACCATAACTATCCTGATTTAGGCGGGGGAAAAGAAAAAGATGGGTCTGTACACGGCTATATCCAACGCTTATATGCCGATGGAGAGCTGCGCACACGAACCATGCTGCTATGGTCGATCTGGTTCAGTTTCGGCGTTACTTACTATGGAATTGTACTCTATATTGCAAATATTTATTCTTATAGCTCAGAGAATCGAGGGACGGGAAATGAGGCGCAATGCTCCTTCGATTACTCATCAATTATTCTGAACGCTTTATCCGAATTTTTTGGTACAACAATTGCCGTTGCCGGAGCTGCACGATGGAATCACATCAGAGCGCAGCTTGGATTTTATGTTGTCGCTGGAGTTTCTGCGGTATTCTTGGGGCTGATGCATTCAGTCGCAAAAGCATCGATGACGCACGATTCTTCGGATTCAAGTCCGATGTCAGTCACTATTTTACTTCTTTCCTTCCTTGCCCGAATCAGCATAATGTCAGCGTCGACTTTAACTTGGACAATGACCCCACCGATGATTCCCACGCAGTATCGCTCTTTTGGGCATGCATTATGCGTCGCTCTTTCGAAGATTGGAGCCATAGTATCCCCATACTTGATTTATTTGTCCGCTGGCTCGTCTGGCGCACTTCCCGATTTAGTTGTATCTGGTGTTATTGCATTTTTGAACTTCTGGGCGGCTCTGGCCCTTTACTATCTTTCTGCTGCGAGTGTCATTGCAGTGAAAAGTTCTGATGAACCGACGAGTTCGAACGAATACGAGAAAAGTTCCTCGGACAGCGATGTCGAAGACTCCTCATCCTTGAATATATTGCACGCTGAAATCTCGAGGCATCCTCATCGTGATACTTCGTTGCATGCCTCTCCACATCATCGATCGGAGTTTGAGATTGTACAAAAACGGCATGTTGCTCATCATTCAGCACTTTGATTGCAAGCATATGAATCGCGCAGATGGATCATCTGCATCATCTGCTGAACATATGCTTGTGCTGATATCGGTTTTGTTGAATGCTTAGCGTTCATGAAGAGGTGTAAATTTGTAAGAAAATCGACTCATTATGCTGTACCATATACATCATATACATACACACACTAAAACTATCCATTCCTACTATTGTATTGGATACAGTTCTTTGTTCTTTAACAAGAGAATGGACGAGCCATCGCAGGTGAACCTAGATTTTTGCGAGTTTGCGTGCAGCTGCTGGGAAGAAGATGATGGAAGATGGCGTCCTCTTGCTTTGCATCAACAGTATCTCTTTTTGGTTGAATTTGCTTCACAATGAATTGCTCTGTGAAGAACCGTCAATCAAGTTTATATAGAAGAAGCAATTTTCTAGATTTATTGTGGCGCAGCGATGAACGAAACATTGTTGGAAGTGCAAAGCAATCGAATTGTTCTGGCAACATGTAATTTGAATCAATGGGCTTTGGACTTTGATGGCAACCTGGAAAGGACGATAGAGTCCATTAAAGTTGCCAAAGAAAAAGGTGCAAAGTATCGATTGGGTCCAGAATTGGAATTGAGTGGCTACTCGTGTGAGGATCATTTTCTGGAAATGGATACGTTCATGCATTGCGAGCAGAGCTTGGCCTCCATATTGGAAAGTGATTTGACGCTGAACATGCTTTGTGATATTGGATGCCCGATTCTTCACAATAATGTCCGCTACAATTGCCGCGTTTTCTGTTTGGACAAGCGAATTGTACTTATTCGCCCCAAAAGTTACTTGGCCGACGATGGAAATTACCGTGAGAAGCGATTCTTTACATCGTGGGACATCAAGAAGAAGACAATCGAAGATCATCCCTTGTCGGATGTCTTAAGAAAAGTGACTGGTCAGAAAACCGCTCCTATGGGCTTGGCGGTGTTGGCGACGGAAGAGACCATGCTCGCAAGTGAAATCTGCGAAGAATTGTGGACAGCTCGAAGCCCTCACATCAATTTATTTCTGTCGGGTGTTGAAATCGTAACAAACGGATCTGGTTCTCATCATGAGTTGCGTAAACTGGATTCTCGTCTGAATTTGATGAAGAATGCAACTGGTAAGTGCGGCGGTGTTTACGTGTTCGCCAATCAACGAGGTTGCGATGGCACTCGCCTCTATTTTGATGGATGCTCGTTGGTTTGCAGCAATGGTGAGCTGCTGGCACAAGCGAGTCAGTTCAGCTTGAATGATGTTGAAGTCGTCACGGCTGTTGTGGATTTAGAAAGCATCCGTTCGTATCGTGGTGTGGCGGCATCCTTGCAGGAGCAGTCCTCTCAAACTCCTCAATGGCCGATCATCAATATTCGCCACTTTTCCCTTCGTGCTCAAACAGACGCTAAAGTCGCTCCTGCACGTGAGTCAACTGGCGTGAAATCTCGTATTCATCCTCCTGAGGAAGAGTGCTGTAAGGGGCCCGCTTGTTGGCTGTGGGACTACTTACGCCGGTCGGGTGCCTCCGGGTATCTATTGCCTCTTAGTGGTGGAGCCGACTCCGCTTCTGTCGCAGCCATCGTACGAATTATGGCATTGATGGCCTCTAGAGCAGCTTTGGCTGGCAATCGCCAAGTCATTCAAGACATCGAACGTATCTTCAAACAGAATGGTACCAAGAGTGAGGTGTTGAGTGCAATCTCTCTCAACGATGATGAATCCGCTCGCTACTGTGAGGTGAAAACGGAAGTGAACGAAGACCATTTGATCATCCTCGCGAATGAATTAACCTATCAGATTTTGCATACTATTTATTTGGGGACAGGCAACTCGTCCTTCAACACGCAAGATCGAGCAAGTCGATTGGCCGGCAGTGTTCACAGCTTCCATTCAACGATTTTCTTCGACGATGTGGTTCGCTCCGTACTGAATGTGTTTACTCTCATTTCTGGCAAGGCACCGAGATTTTTATCACAAGGAGGTTCTATGGTGGAGGATTTGGCCCTGCAAAATATTCAAGCCCGCTTGCGCATGGTCTTGTCGTATTTGTGTGCCCAACTGTTCCCATGGGTACGTGGAAACCGAGGCTTCTTGTTGGTGTTGGGCAGTGCCAATGTGGACGAAGCTTTGCGAGGTTATATGACAAAATACGATTGTTCCAGTGCCGATATCAATCCTATCGGAGGAATGTCGAAAGGTGACTTGAAGAAAATGTTGCATTGGGTGGCCAATACTCATGGTCTTGATGTGTTGCGAGAGATTTCATCGGCTGCTCCTTCGGTACGTCTTCAAGAGACTATTAACGTTGACCTTGGCGCGAAGTTATTTGACGTGTTGTTGCTTTCTGTATCCTAGGCGGAGCTGCGCCCTATTGAAAACGGAGGCGACTTGGCAAACTACACGCAGACGGATGAGGAAGACATGGGGATGACCTACGAAGAATTGGGTATCTTTGGTCGCTTGCGTAAGATTTCGCGGTGCGGACCGGTGAAGATGTTCATCAAGCTGTTGGACACATGGAAAGATTTAGCTCCTACGGTTGTTGCAGATAAGGTACGTTTGAGATATTGTTGGCGAGGATTGATCCAATATGATGACGCGCCTCGTTGCTGTTTAGGTCAAAAAATTCTTTCGATTTTATTCGATCAACCGTCATAAGTTGACAACGTTGACACCCGCCTATCACGCGGAAGCCTACTCGCCTGATGATAATCGATTCGACTTGCGCCCCTTCTTATACAACACGCAATGGACACGGCAGTTTCAAACGATTGACTCCATTGCACAAGCACGAAGTGCTATTGTCGCCAACACTGGCAGTTCGGGTCGTGCCTCTGCAACAACCGCAGCAGCGTCCAAGTAAATGGCAAATGCTCTACCACCATTAGATTATAGTCTGTAGCTCTAGCTCTATCTCCATCTTTAGTAATCCCCCCCCCCCAGAATCACATGCATTGCTACAGGAATCAGAACTGGATGAACTGGTGAACTTCAAGTTTTCGACGTTCGGTGAGGCAGCTGTCAATCAACCGTTTCATCATTATTCCCACAGCATCGTCATCATCACCATGTACCATCTCTGGAATCTTTGTGGATCATCATCATCAGCAGAGATCAGCTCGAGGCCAATGATGATATGTTGGATTCAACTGGTTGCCTTTACATTTCTTTGTCATCCTTGCCCTGAACGAGATCTAGATAGCTTCAGGAAAGCATTTTAATCGTCAATTTTGATCTTGTTGCGTGGTGAAATAACGTTCATCGGTCTGGATACGTCGCTGTCGATCAACCATGGCTTCTCATGCGGTCAATTTGCTGAAGGAGAATTCGCAACGGTTACCTCCCGATGTGCAGAAGAATCTTGAGAGTAGGTTCTCCATCGCTGATACGAAGAAAGATGGCTGCAGTATGTATGTTGAGGAAGAGGAAGCCATCATCGCCGGTGAAAAGAGAACAATTCGTCGTTTGTTTGCCCACACATTTGAGTCCGACTACGGTGGCGTAGGTTGGGTGATAAATGAAGACATTAAAGATTGTATGATTTGCCACACAGCTTTTGGGGTCTTTCGATGGCCTCATCACTGTAGAAGTTGTGGAAATCTTGTTTGCCATCCGTGCAGTCCCGATGAAGTGGTCATCGAAGAAATGAAAGAACTTGGCCCCGTACGAATTTGTGTACTGTGTTATTTTGGACAAGATCCTGTTCACATTCAATATCACCGGCTCAGCTCATTTTCCGCTGCGGACCAAACTGCTGGTGCAATTGAAGATGAGTCACAAATCCTAGAGAATCAACGACTTGTGTGTCACAAGGTCTTCATCGTGCGATGTACACGCCTCTTGGATAAAAATGACGTCTCGTTTGATCTTCATGATCGTTCAAGCATTTTGATTCATCTATGCCTTCTTGATGAAGATAATGCATGGCCTGATGATCGGGACTTTGTTGTACGCAATGATGTTGAACGAAAGCGCCTACTCCTCAATGTTACCGACGACGTCGATGAAGTGGTGGAAATCCATCACGCTATCATGAGAGCAGACGTTTTCCCGTCTCATAAGTGCGATTTGGAAAAGGCTCGCACAAAGCAGGTAGGCTCCTTGCTGTATCCCCCTCAATGTTCTCTTGTAATGCTCTTCTTCTTCACAGGTGGCAGACTCCATTCTTGGAGCCGTCGCTCGACAGTTTAGCTATAAACTTCTCCGTCCCATGATTTTGGAGGAGAGTGACAAGTATCATGACTCGCACGAGGAAGTGTTTGTCACCAAGAGTGAAATCGACAAGTTGGTGTATAACAAACTTGGATGGGACATGCAGGCTTCGGTAACATATGTGGTGGAAGACCCTAAAGAAATAAAACGAAAACAAGAAGAAGAACAATCTCGCCGTCTTGCAGAGGAGGAGGAGGCTCAACGTTTAGCAAAAGAGGCGGAAGCCCGTCGTCTCGCAGAAGATGAAGAGGCCCGACGTGTGGAAGAGGAAGAGGCTCGTCGCTTGGCAGAGGAAGAGGCTCGTCGTCTCGCCGAGGAAGAGGAGGCCCATCGTCTCGCCGAAGAGGAGGCCCGTCGCCTTGCTGCGGAAGAAGAGGCTCGTCGCGTTGCCAAAGAGGAGGCTCGTCGTCTGGCAGAAGAGGAGGAGGCTCGTCGCTTGGCAGAGGAAGAGGAGGCCCGTCGTTTGGCTGCGGAAGAAGAAGCCCGTCGACTAGCAGAAGAGGCGGAGGCTCAGCGTCTGGCTGAAGAGGCGGAGGCCCGTCGTCTGGCAGAGGAAGAGGAAGCTCGTCGCCTTGCTGCGGAAGAAGAAGCTCGTCGTCTCGCCGAGGAAGAGGAGGCCCGTCGTTTGGCTGCGGAAGAGGAGGCTCGTCGCCTTCCTGCGGAAGAGGAAGCTCGTCGTCTGGCAGAAGAGGCGGAGGCTCAGCGTCTGGCAGAAGAGGCGGAGGCCCGTCGTCTGGCAGAGGAAGAGGAGGCCCGTCG
>SMOI01000175.1:5630-70291 GCA_008000375.1 Poteriospumella lacustris
CTATAAGTTCTTTTTGAAGATTGCATTCGTGGATTCCATTGGGGCAATTCAATCCGACTGGGTGTTGAAAAATGGTTGTTGTGACTTTGTTGATAGCCCTATCGTTGATTGGCCTTCTCGTTTCTACGGTATGGCGCTTTAGAAATTGTTTTAGTTCTATTGCCGGATCTAAAGAAGATTAATGTGTACAATGCAGGGGAAATTTGTTGAAAATGACGACTTCTGTGATGAATTGACCTTCGGAAGCGACGAGTTCAACACCAGTGCATGTTCGTTCTATCAAAACGAACCGAAGTTTGTGTGCACTGTTGATGGATTCAATACTTTTATGCTTGCTAATTCACGTGTCCATGATGGTAAGGGTGTTTCTACGTTTTTCCTTGTTTTTCTAAACAGTTATCACGGTGATTCGACCGCGGATGTAGGAGTGTGTGATTGCTGCGATGGTCGTGACGAAGACGGTGGCCCATTCGCAGGAAAGTGCCCGAATACCTGTGGAGAGAAATTAGTCACGTTGCGCAAGGAAGCTCTGGTGAATTACCGCAATATTCAAGCCGGTACGAGAGCCAAGAGTGAGCTGCTGACGCAGTGGCGACAACGCAAGAACCACGACGTCCAATCGTTCGAATCTTTGAAGCAAGATCGTCAGCACTTGATTGATTACCTGAAAATGGCCAAATATTTGTTGAAATACAAGGAAATGGAACGAGAAGACGAAATGCGGTGGATTCTGATTCGTGAACGAGAATATCGCTGTGCGAACGGTGACCTGGCCGCCTGCAACTTCTTCCATCCGGTGTACCTCACCGATGACGAATTGATCACGTACGATCAGCCAAGTATTATCAAGAATAACGAGGACGGGGACGGTGAAGACGAAGACCGTGGTGGTAGTGGTCACAATCGTCGTACGAAGAAGAAATACCAAAAGCGCTTCGTCTACGAGTACACCGCCCAAGAACTCGATGCCTTCAAACGTGCGAGTGGTGTCCAACGTGTACGTACCGCGATTTGCCCCCAACCAGATTTATTACCCGATGAAACGTCGCGTATCTTTGTCCGCTTTGATGAGTATTACGACTACATGGTGAATCACGCCTTGAAACAAGCGCGCGTGAAACATGCGCGTTCCGAACGTCGGATGTCCATGCGACGCTTTCGGAAGTACAACACACTCTTTGGTCGTTACTTGGAAGATGGGGAGTGGGGATATATTACGGCAGCGATCACGGCGTCGGAATGGTTGGGGTTGTTGTTGAGTCCCGTGTCGTTGTTGTATCGTGGATGGAACTATGCGACGGAGATGTCTGGGTTGTATCTCTGGGATCTGACGGAACGATGCCATCGCGATTTGGATACGTTCGTGCCGCCGGTCGACGCCGACAACCTCGAACGAGATGGCTTGTTGACGATCTATGGGCGATACGTGTTGCGATGGGTGCAACGCGGCCTGGCCTTCATCTTGGACGCCGAAGTCGATGGTAGTTTTACGGCACAGGTCATCTCGGCCTTGGATTATACCCAATATTCTTTTCTCGCGACGCGGGTTGAGGCGTTGTATGAAAACTTGAAGACGTTCTTTTGGGTCGCCGACATTGCGTACCATGCACCGGTGGTCTACTTCGAGTATTACGTCCAGGGCAAATACCAACAGTTGCCGCAGAAACGCCATGCCTGTGTCTTACGTCAAGCGATTCAACAATGTGAAACGGAATTGGATCGTTTGCGGACGATGTTGCAACAAGAAAACGAAGCACAATCGTTGAAGGCGAAGTCGGTGGAAGAAGCACTGATCTTCAAACGACAAACGGCGACGAAACGTGCCATTACCACCACCGCCTCTACCACCGCGGCCACCACCACCACTGCACGTGTAGCGATAGATTTCGGGGTGGATCAGGCGTGGGAATCGATGGCCCAACAATGTACCTGGACGACGAGCTTTGGCACGTACAATTACACCTTTTGTTTGTTCGATGAAATCAAACAAGATGGCCACACGTCGATGGGTCTGTTTCGCCATTGGGGAACGAGCCCTGCAGCTACCAACAACTATGCGAAAGGGTTCTCGTCAGTACACGACATGCCGTTGTTGCATCAATATTTGCAACGTGTACAATTCCAAGCGAAACAACAAGCGGCGTTGGCGACGACGTCGAGTTTCACGTCGTCGTCGAGTTATGTCGATTTGCAGGGGCTCGTGCATTCCTTGACGCAAGAGTTACCGACGACCATGACGGAGCTCGTCTTACGGTCCTGGAATGTGTCGGAATCTTGGATGGATGCCCAAAAGGAAGCCTGGTCGTCGTCGAATATCACCGTGGTACAAGCGATGGGCCAATGGCTACGACAACATATTCCTTCGGGTTTGCATTTGAGTGACGAAGAACGTCATGCCCTGTTACAAGAACAATTGCAGCATTATTATCAACACCAATGGTATGATCTCGGTACACCGTGTCCCGTGAAACCGTCGTTGAGACGTACCACCGAAGTGACCTTGGTCTGTGGCCAGCAGTTTGCCATTGTGCGAGTCGAAGAAGCCTCGATTTGTGAATATCGCATGACGGTGACGGTTCCATTGGCCTGTGATACGATCTTGGAACAACAAGCGTTGCGACGGTTGGAGGAGTTGAAAGTCTTTGGCTTTAAGAAGAAATGAAACGACGAAAAAACAAAAAACAAGAACAAACACGCTATGTACGCGATATGTAACGAGGGAATATAACTGGCGTCTCTTTCTGCATCTGAAACGAGGACTACACACGGTTGTCGCCGTGAGACGACCTTCGATTATGCACCGCCAGCGGAGAAGGAGGAGGAGGAGAAGGAAGGAGGAGGAGGGGGCGAGGGCGTCGATTAGGACGAGGGCGACGGGTCTGTCGGTGGTGACGTACACTCCTGCGTCGCCAGCAGTTCGGGATGCCGTAGACCCACCAGTTGGCGTGTTTCATGCAAGATTTCGTCGCCATGTTTCAAGGCATGTGACCAAGCAGGGAATGCCCGAAGACCGTGGGCGGCACCGACGAGTGCCCCCAGACAGGACCCACGGGCCACGTTTTCACCACCGGCATTGGCACTGGCCAAGATCGCGGCTTCCACATCGTCTGCGTATTTGTAGGCAAAGTACAACAGGGCAGGATACGAGGAATCAATGTAACAGGCAACCATCGGATCAGAACGTTGTGCCGCCACCGCCGAACGGATGGATCTACGGACAGAGCATCGACGGTAACACACACAGGGTAACGGACAACACACAAACAGACACAGACACGGATACAGACACTTACGGGTTTCCATGTAGTACAATGGCTTCGCGTAAGTCTTGGCCATGGAGTACAGCCACCAGAATATCTGCAAAATTCTCGGCGTACGGTTGTAGGACACGCGATCGTCGCGTCGCGGCGATGGTTTCCGCGACTTTGATGTTTCTTTCTTCGCGAGAGGCTTCCGCGTAATGTACAATGATGGGTACGAGGTTGGTCAAGGCATCAATTGCATCGACATTGTGTCCATCATTGTCCGCACATTGCAACGGAGGTTGACCACGAATGAAATTGGCGAAGAACATGCGATGACAAGTCGACGCATCTGAAAAAACACGTGTCAATCAATGTCAATATGCGCACACAGAAGACGGCGGTAACAACAACAAAGAAACCTTACATGTATCGTTATGAGACCCTGGTGTGGTCATGAATTGAATGTAGTCTTGTAGCCATTCCGCTTGACGAAATTCGCCTCGTTCGATGATACCTTTGGCTAACAAACGGGTCAATTGCGCTTCCAACGTATTTTCACCTGCTTCCAGTCCCAAATGATAATGATAGTTCCCACCACGAACCCAGTATTTCTTTTTATTGTGATTGATCACGGAACCAATGATATCTCCCTGATCGGAACCTCTCCCACCACCGCCAGTGTTCGAGAGATTCATGATGCTCCCTTCGAAACGATCATTGGGTTTAACGAAACCACGAATGGTTCCATAATCCCGTCGGAGTTGGTTCAAATTGTACATCCAATGAACTGGCATAGCAGTGGCATCGCCTACATACATACCAAAGAGGGCCGCCATCTTTCTATCTGGGATAGACCCATCCTGGGAATGGGCGGTTCTACCAACGACCGAATCAATTCCACTGGTCGATGCAGATACCGTCGAAGCGGCCAATGTTGTGGACATTCGTGACCCTATTTTTGAGACGGATGAAAGCAATATCGTGGAAGATGTGAGAATGGCGTTCCTTGAAAGCTTGCCGAAGACGTCCCCGGAAATCAATGCGAAACAGGTACTCACAAGCGCGAATCGCATTCGTTTCACATGTGCCACCAATGGTATCGCACAACTCAACAAACGCAGTTCATCGAAACATCCAAGATGGTTCGTTCTTCAACTAAGAATCACGTGAGAAAGGCGTCTCAATCTCAGAGAAGACGATGACGTGTACGGCGTCCATCGCGCCACCGGTGGCACCCGTCGGTGCACCCGCGTTTTTCCCACGCGACAGTCGTGACTCTCTCATTTCCTCGGTGGGTCGCCCTGCCGACCACGTTGACTTTGACAGCGACGACGAAGAGACCTTTGGCGAAGACGACGAGGGCGACGAAGACGACGACGACGAAGAAGTCGATGACGATGACGACGAAGGTGTCGAGACTGCCGCTGCCGCTGGACCAACAGCAGCAGCAGCAGCAGCAGCAGCAGCGACGGCGCAGCAGAATGCTCACGCTGTGCATTCGGGAACGACTCGTCGTCGTCCAGAAGGCACCAGCCAGCAGCAGCAGGCGATGACGGTACCCACCGCGTCTTCTTCGCAGTCGGTGGAGTTGACCCACACCGCCGCCCGCCCCAACGCAGCGCAACGAGACAGCAGGCACACCGTTGCCATTGAACCACCACCACCACCGCCACAAACACTCCCAGCCACTCTCCCTACCGCGTCCAAACCATTCTACCCCATGCGTCCGTTGTCCGCCAGTGGTGCCTCGTCGTCTGCCACGAGGAGAAGTGACCCCGCACCACCTGCTGACCCTGCCGCATCCGTCACTGCGCCTGCTGCTGCTACCGCTGCCACGGCCACGGCCACCAAGAAGAAGACGAAGAAGAAGAAAGTCGTGAAAGACACGACCGGTGGTATTGCCCTCGTCTCCACTTCGTACGACGATAGTCGCCCGGGCCACAGCCCGGCCGCCACCAAGCCTGTGTCACAGGGACAAGAACCACCACCACCCGCCGCCGCCGTACGAGTATCCAAGGTGAAGAAAGTGAAACGAAGTAAAACCCCCTCCACGAAGAAAGACGTGACGTCAGGAGGAGGAGGGGGAGGAGGTGGAGGGCGTGAGGCAGCACCCAACGGTGCCTCGGTGTCGTTTATGAGCCACGAGAGCAAAGACGCGTTGGCGTTGCTGCAAGAGAAAGCGTCGTTGTTGGTCTCTTCGACCGAGTCGATTACGTATTTACCTCGTCCTCCACCACGATCCGCACAAAAGCAGCAGCAGCAGCAGCAGCAGCAGCAGAAGCCCGTCGGTGTCTCTGCTGCGACGACGACGATAGCATCGCCACCCAACAACAGCAGCAGCAGCAGCAGCAGCAACGGTGGACAGCCGAAAAAGAAACCCAACAAAGCCTCCTCCAGTCATCATCAGCAGGAAAACCCGACGGACAGACCCACCACCACCGCCGCCGCCAGTGGCACCGTCAAAGTGGGGAACAACTTGCACTACGCCGTGCCCCCGCGACTGAACCAACCCAGCACCATCGATGACCACCACTACCACCACCACCAGCACAAACACGCCACCACCGCCACCGCCACCGCCACGGCCACTTCTCTTTCTTCACGTCCCCGGCCGGCGACCATCAGCGACAAGTTTGATGCGTCCCTGTTCGATTTGGTCGATGAAATGGAACGTGGCCCGTCTCGGAATGCGAGTTACCACTACGACGACGACGACGACGATGACGTGTGAAGCCGCCTCTCTCCATCTCTATGCCTCTCCCGCCTCGCCGCCCTGGTGACGCGTTCTTGTTGTTGTGGTAGTTGTGGTTGCTGTTCTCTCTTTCGTTATTAGCTATTTACATGTACGAAAACTTCAAGCGATATTTCAACTGACTGCGTATCTCCTCCGCCTTGAGTTTCTTGATCATATACAATTGCCGCGCCTTGTCGGCTGCTTGGTCCAAGAAACGTCGTTCCTCGGGCAACGACCCAATCGGACGTACCTCGACGGGTACCACCAGGGTCTCCCGATCGCCTTTCTTCCGTCGGGGCTGTACACAGCCCATTTTCTGTAATTCTCGGTTCAATTGAACGACACGGGCTTGATAGAACGCACGCAGCCGTGCCTCTTCGGCGCGTAGACATTCTTCGAAATAATCCACGCCCCAAAAGCGATCGATTTCCCGTTGGTCACATTCCGCGTTGAACATATTCTCGCGTTCCATGTTCTCCCGTTGGATTTCTTCGACATACGCACGCAATGCATGCGACCGCGCGTCTTCCACTTCCATATGGTACCGTTCTTCTTGCAAATACGCAGCAAACCGCAACCGTCGACGTTCTTGTTTGTCAAAGATTCGTTGTTGTTGACGACGCAGTTCCTCTTCTTCTTGCATCGCTTTCATTTGATCCTGTTGACGATCGAGGACCGTCAGTCGTTCTTGGATGTAGTCTTTCAACGTCTGCAAGTTCTGCTGCGCGATGCGACGGCGTTCTTCTTCTTTCATGCGTTCACGTTCCTTGAACAACGCGTGTTTCTCATCGGCGATCTTCTTCCAAATATCCAGCATCGGCTTTTCATGCGAATGATCTTGGGGTACGGGTATACCGAACAGGGCATTGGCCGCTTCGGCGGTGATGGGCAACCCGTCGGCGTCGAAATCTTGACGACGCCACGTCGTCGCATGTTGTCGATCTTTCGGTACCGGTCTATCCTCACCGTTGAAACCCCGATGCAATTGGACCAAGGAAAAACGATTGCGCGTGTCTAAAAACTCGGAATCATGTCGTCGATCGATTTGTTTCCATTTCTCATCCACCGCTAAGGCTTTCTCGTTCAAGATTCGTCGTTTTTCGGCTTCTTCGGCCAGTGTGGCTTGTCGTTGGGCTTCTTCGGCTTGTAATCGACGGGTTTCTGCCTCTTTCTGTAATCCTAAGCCTTGCAAATGCAACGCGGACAAGCCAAACTCACGCAAACGTCGCATTTTCCGTTCCTTGGCGATCAACATGATGATTTCCGCTAAGTGTTGTTCGGCGTCACGAGCCTGTCGCATGGCTGGCTTCCGTTGCTCGGCAGGTAAATGATATATTGCGTCATGCCTACCAGACAGAAAACAAACAAACAACAAACAAAAACGTTTCCTTTAGTCAAAAGGGATGCGAGAATCGTCAGGGTGATCGGGTCGGGTCGTGTGTACAGTACCTGCCCTGGTTCGTGACCGCCTTGTGTACTTCCATCACGCAATTGTCACATATTTCGACCAAATTGACCGGCATTCTCTGCCAGAAGATTTGACCGACGCCCGCGGTCGTATCGTAGGTATAATGGCGTTCATCATCGGCGGACCATATCTCTGCGCGGTCATAGAGTGGCACGACCCCCGGGATACTCAGCGTGTCCTTCGGCACTTGTCCATTGCACATTCGATACTGTAGGTTATACAGTCGCTTTTGACGGCACAACGCACAATGTTTGGACGTTTGGCGATTGGCTTCGAGATAATGTAGATATTGCAGCATGTCGTTGACGGAGGAGAGCGACAAGAGATTGTCCGCCATCACTTGGAACTCGAACTGTGGCAAATGACGCGCGATTTGCATCAAATAGTGTCCCTCACTACGAGGCACTTGTACCACAAATTCATTGATTAATGCCGGTTGTGAAATAAGTTTATGAAAGAGTTCGAGACCCAGTTGATGGAGATGCATGGGGGTCAACGAGTTGAGGAAATCGACCATTGGTAGATGAGTTTCGGCGGAAGCTGCGTCGAAAATAGTTAACAGCAGCTCCAAGATTTCCAATTTCCAACCGTAATCTTCCATTAATTTGTATATGGGGACACGTTTCAAGCCTGGAAAGCGTTCAATATGTTTGACTAACGGGGCTTTCAATGGTTCGGGGATAAAGGCGTTGCCCTTGGCGGTGAGGATATCTACTTCTTCCAAAATCTTCATTTGACGCTCCCAATCTTCCTCAATACTTGATTCTACTGTGTCTGGGATGTCTTTGGAAGGCTCGGCTGTGGTGTTGTTAATGCTATGGCTGGAACTCGCAACGGAATCCGACATTGTTGAGGACGGTTGTGTCCCGACTTTTTCATTCTTGGAGTTCCGTGCATCAATGGCTGCCGTATTTTTGGACGAAGATGGATTAAAAGATGTTCCTTTCGATAGACCTCCTATCGGAGGCAGCTTCGGCAACGACTGTGAGATCAATTCGTATCCGGAAGAAGCCATCTTGACACCATATTCATCTGATCAACAAAAACGATGCTTTAGGGCCTAACCAGGGAAATTTTTACCAACTCCCCAAATTTTCCAAGAACAATAATAATAATAATGGAAGCAAAATGGAATGAGCAACAAAACAAAAAGTGAATGAAGTCTCGACAGCAGAAAGAAACGGATCTATATTTTGAAACGGCTGGGACCCGTCGAACGGGATTAGGAACACGATCCGTATTCGTATTCGAGGTTGTCCACTATTTGACCAGCACAGAGCCGTCGTTGTCATATACTACTATTCGTTTTGAGTTTTACCGCCGCTAACTACCTTGTCGAAAGAAGAACGTTGGTTGCGCAAAGGATTAACTTATGAATGTTTCTTTCTCAACATGACCTAGGCAATGGCTACGTTTCAGGTTCGTACTGTTCCACAGTCCAGTCCATTCCATGGTGCGATTACAAACATAGAACGTCTAGGTCGCAGTGGTAGTTATCATTTCCATAGCATATCATGGCATATTATTATTGTGTGATAAACTGGTCGCGATGACGACAGACCAGACGAGCAGTAATTGGTCGGTAAGGCATACAAGACGGACTTCGTTTCACAGATGACTTGAGTGAGAGAAACAGTTCCATGATATCAATTACACACAACAGGAAAGGCGGTTGAATGATACAGTTGATTACCCCTGTTTCAACATCTGACTCGTGATAAGAGCGGTCTGAAGTGCATCAGGCACTTTAGGGAAAAAAGAAACCATCGCGATGAACACCCCATACGCCAAAAGGACTTGGGGGTTTGAGAATGTAAGCCAGGCTGTAGCAATGGCGTTTCGCAAATCTTCTCATATGTTTAGGATAACTGCAAACGTCAGCTTTCGATCAAAATATAATCCTAAACCTGAGTACACGACCACATTTGTCACCACAAACAGTACCAAAAACCATTCCACACCGGTGGCATGTATCATTGTGACATATGCGTCAACGGTCTCATGCAGGACAGCTGCGATTACTGACGTGAAGGAATCACGAGTTGCTGAGAGCAACATCGTAAGTGCGTCGTGTGTTCTTTGCAAGAACGCAGTGGCCTGGTCCAATCCTCCAACAACGAGGATTGAAATGAACAGTACCAGATATACCAAGCTGGCTGCTATGATGGCAATCTGTGGCGTAGAAAGGTGGACACGGTACAAGTCACGTTGCTCCTCCTTCTTCGAATTTCTCATCGTTAGCAGTTCTCAAAGCGAGGCGTAAAATAGAAATGTGAATCAATTCTATGTGTGTAGTCTTTCTTGTTCAACCATATCTGATGTCTCGGGTAAATATTTGACTTTCTTGTTTGACGAATCTGTCCATACCTACTGTACTCAGTCAGGCCCTCGCTGCTGAGTGAGCGCTCACTCAGCGCAGGATGATGATGGCGACGACGCGACGACCTCGATCATCGACAACACGGTTCATGGTTTATGGTTTATGGAGTTACTGTTGTTATTGCACGCTCGATCATTTGAGTTACTAGTTTTACCATGATAATCGATGAAGCATCTATCTGCGATGCAATATCATTAACTGGACGAAGCTGAATAACACTTGCATTGGTTTGTCGAAAACTGCGCGCAGAGATCGTGACGCGATGTTGATTCGGTTGGCAGCAACACCGTCATTGTTATATATAGCTCTACTGCTGGTGTTGTCGATCAACGTTTCCCTGGGCGACAAGTATTTCGTTCAAAATGATTTGAGCAAGCGCATCCAAACGTCTCGATTGAAGCCCAGGCTTCTCGAGCCATCCGTCTCCATTACCGCGCAATTACCGAATCCATTGTCCGATGAGTCGTTGCAAATCAGAGAATTCATTCCGGAAAAAGTACTGCACAGGCGGCTTCCTTGGAGCGCGAAGCTACTTCTCAAGTTCTTCAAGAATCCGCTCACAAAATCAAACAAAGCGACGTTTCCTGCACAGCCATTGTCCTCGACCACAACCATGTCGCGTGTGAAGCTGTTATTTCCATTCTTGGATCATCCATGGATAAAGCCGATCTTGGAAAAGCTCTCCCCGGTCGGGAAGTCCGTGCTGATGTGGATACGAACGAACAAAGACATATTCTTGGCGGGTGCCAAGGTGTTAGCCGGCGTGTATATCCGTAAGTAGCGAATGTCTTCTTGTTCCCGTTTGAATCCAGGTTGATCCATTTGTTTCTCGCTGTAGTCCTGTCAATAGCTCGGCGAATCATTCATTGGTACACGGGCGTCGCAGAATACGAGCTTCTCTTGGACCAGCACGATTTCGACTACCAAACGTACGGGGTCCACATGGACGGATTCGGCTCGTGGATTTTGTCGCGTGCAGACAAAACCGACGTAGAAAACTGTGGGTACAGCGAGAGTTACCATCGCATTGAAACCGCTCTCAACAAGCCATGTTTCCCGTACGCCATGAACACCTATGCGCTGCACATCGGCAACGAACTGGCGGAAATCGTGGCCGATGTGGATGTGCGGGTACGAGCCATGCGGAAGGGCTTTCAACGTGCCAACAAAGAACTTCAACTCCTCCAGCAACAGCAACAACAGTTACAAACAAGCCCATCTACCGCCCACAGTCGCGGTGGGGTATCGATGAAGTCACTTGTCACGGCGCGGAACGCGGTCAAGGACTTCACGGCGGCTTTGGAAGTCGAATCCGATGTCACCTTGGTGCTGCAAAAGGCGCTGGTGATATTGTCTGTACGTCAAGCCGATGCGTACTTACGAGCGACGCGTATGTTGATTCTGATGGAAGCGAACAACTGCGAAGATTTGTTGAAATCGTGGCGTGAGAAGTTGGCGAAGAAGTCGCAGACGTTGCGGATACCCGTCTTGCAGAACGTGTTGGCGAAGATTATTGGCTTTACGACGGGTTCACGACTGAAGAACATGAGCAAACCGCATTCATTGGTGGTGGGGCCGTCTCCGTCGTCCTCTTGGGAGGAGAGCACCAACGGTACCCGCAGCGGTCACAGCAGAGACCTGAGAGGAGACGCTGCTGCTGCCACCGCTGCTGCACACAATGATGAAGCCCCGTCTTCCTCCTCCTCGTTCCCATCCGCAGTAGCCAACGCCGACGTCGACGCGTATTCTACGAATCTCTTGGTGAAGGACCTGAACGCGAAGGAGAAGGTCATTTTGCTGGAGAATCTGTTGAAGAACTTGTACATCGTCTCGGGTCGCATCCAACGTCACTTGGAGGTCTTACAGCAGTATGCAGTCCCTTTAGCCGAGCCAAACGATGAGACGTTACAAGACGATCGTGTATGGCAACAGTTGGAAGGCTGGGTGGCGCAGACATCGACGTTGACCTTGGAGGCCGTGCACGCGTTGAGTTTCCAACCGACCGAATTGGCGGCCAAAACGAAAAACGCCTTTTCCAGTGGCAGTAGCCGTCCGCAGATGTTTACGTCCACCGTAGAGCCGCATCAAACGGCTTCAGCAGCGACGCCGTTTTCGTCGCTTTTGCCGTTGTCGTCGTTGTCGTCGTCGGCGGCGGCGGCGTCGCTGGCATCGACCAGTAGCCCACGGGACTACCCATCGTTTGGGCCCATGCCCCGTGATGCCTCCTCCCCGCTGGCGATGGCATCATCATCAGCGTCATCACCATCGTCGTTGATTGTGAATGGCTCTCTACGCCGACGGTTCCTACCCGCCGACGAGGCGGTGGCAGACCTCCTGTCACCACCACCGTCGTTGTCTTCGTCTGCCTCGCCGTCCACCGCAGCCGTCAACGCCGCCAATCCACTGCCGCCCCACGAATTGCCAATGGAACCGCAGCCACAGCAACACCGCCCTCCGTCCAGCGACAGCGACAGCGACAGCAACGGAAAGAGGCTGCCCGCCTCGGTGTGGGCGGAGTTACGTCGTTTGGCCACCATCGCGTCTGCGTCGGACCTGCTGCTGCCAGCCAAGCACATCCCCGTCGTGGAATTCTTGATACCCGTTTCCACGGCGACGTTGGTCGAACACGGCCTGTTGTCCGCGACACGGTGGCAAACGGTGCTGCATCGAACCGGCGCACAGGAGGTGCACGTTTCAGCCTGGCACACGGAGGGAGCGTCAGCGTCAGCATCAGTCAGTGGCAACAGTCCCACCACCAGTCCAACGTTTGGGACGCGGGAGATCATCTTCCAACAGCAGAATCAACCACCGCTCTCCTCCCTCTCTTCCTCCTCTTCCTCAGAGGAGGAAGAGGGGGCGGCGGTGGCAGAAGGCAGCCTCCCCACGTGGACACAGCGACAATCGCTGACCCAAGTACTGCCGCTGACACCCGCCAGGGCGACGTATGCCCACCATGAGAAGGCCGACCCCGCCGCCGTCTACGCCATGGCCACGTTTCAACGGTTCCTCTCGTCGTCGTGGGCGGACACACCGTCCGACTCCACCGCCACGCCGACCTCGTCGTTGGCGTCGTCGTTTCCGGCGTCGATTGTCATGTACAACGCGACGACGCGATGGATCTTCGCTCCTGCCAGTCGTGCGGACTTGGTCGCTTGGCGCCAGCAGCGAGCTACTCCTCGGCCACACGCTACAGCGACAGCGACTGATGGTGCAGCGTCGGTAGCGGCCACAACTGCAGGAGACGATGACGAGAGAGGAGCTGCCCTGGGACCTCGCATATCGTCGTTTGTACGCCGCCGCCTCTTCGGTCGAGGTCGAGATGCGTCGTCGTCGTCGTCTTCGTTGTCGGCCTCGTCGGCCTCGTCGCAGTCGTCGCGTGCGTCCCATGGCTGGTCCATGGGGCCCACTGCTGGTCACTCGGTGGCGGACGACCGAGACCGTGATGAGTTTCTGTGGACCAAGGTCCAAGTGTCCGTTGACATCCGCGTACCACCGTCGATGTATCGCTACTACATCGCCTCGGTCGTGCTCGGTGACACGAAACGACTCGTCGAGACGTGGAAAACGACCGTGGACGAGTATTTCCTGCGCGACGAGACCACTGCCACCGATCCGTCGATGACCAGCAGCGGCGGCAGCAGCAGCAGCGGCAGCAGTCGCGGCGGTGAGGACGACGACGAGATTCGCCGGTTGTTCCACCGGGAAAGGGCCAACTTCGCCGGGGGAAGCAGTAGCACTGCTACGGCTGCTGCTGCGGCGTTAAAGCACCCGCACGTGATGCTGCTCTCCGGTGGCACCGCGCAGCCGTGGACACGGCCCTCCTGGTCCTCCACGACGACGGCGGCGGCCACAAACGCATGGGAGTCACAATCGCCGTCGAAAACCACCGGCGGTTTCCCAAAGCCGAAGACGACCTCGTCTATCGCTGGTGCCGCGGCTGCGGCTACTGCGGAGGCTTCCTCGGCGACGACGCGGCCGATGTCGACAGTGCAAGACACCGCTGCTGTATGGGCTCCCGCAACAACGACAGCGACGGCGATGTCGACGTTTCCCTGGGCGATGCCCACGTCGTCCTCACCGTCCGCGATGCTGCCGCCTCAACCCGCGGTGGCCGTCCTGCCCACCGACAGGGGCAGGGGCAGGGGCAGTGGCGGCGGCGCTGACGGTGGCAGCCGAACCACCGCCGCCGCCGCGGTGTCGTTTACCCCCACCGCTTCGTCTCGCTTCCCCTTCGATCACCAACTCTACCGCGATCTCCACCGCCTCGAGACCGCGCTGACCCATCACGAACGACAACTCTTGCGCCTGCGTGCCTCGTGGCAAACGAGCGGCGTCATTTTGAAAGATTTGACCCGTGTCTCGCAGACCTTCGCTTATCATTTGCAAACGATGGGTTTACGGAAACGTATGTATCAGGGGATCTATGCCATTCTACGGGTCCGGGTCGTCGTCTCGTTGGTCTTTTGGACGTCGTTGTGTCTCGCGGGTTTTGAATTGAACAAGCGCTCGGAGGACATCTCGTGGGGGCTCGATTTCTTGTGGAAAACCTCTCAACGCTTTGTGAAACGTCGCATCGCGAAGCCGACGTTGAGCATTGTCAACGACGTGATCTTGAACCAGCGCACGAAGATCACCGATGTCCGGGCGTTGTCGGATGCGCAACGCTCGTTGCGGGCGATGCTGTATGACTTCCTGCTACAACACAGGTAACGTGACCGGTGACACCGCAATGCTCACTCACGCGATATAACGCTCTTCTTCTGCGGTGCCCCTTGTTGACACTGATACAGCCCGGGTATGTCGGAGACGGAACGACAACGATTGGCGACGGCGATGGACATGCGGCCCATTTCCGAGGCGTACGAACAACAGCTCAAGTACGTTGCGTTACGTTACGTTGCTGGTGCTCTTGACGAGGTGTATCTCGATCTAACGCCGCTGTGGTCTCTCTCCCTGTGTCTGTGTCTGTGTCTGTGTCTGTGTCTGTGTCTGTGTCTGTGTCTGTGTCTGTGTCTGTGTCTGTGTCTGTGTCTGTGTCTGTGTCTGTGTGTCTCTCTCTCGCCTTCTCTCGCTCTCTCTGTGTCTGTAGGCATCCGATGCGGAACATTGTCCGTGGCAGCATAGCGCGCTTGGTCTTGATTCAATTGCAATTTGTGAAAAAGGAATTGCTGGTGGCGATGCAAGCGATTGATGAGTTGTTCAATGCGAATCAAGTGAATTTGCAGTTGTTGGCGGTGACGCCGGCGATTCTGGCGGTGTTTGGGTTGCAAGTGATGGGTCGGTTGGTGACCACGGCGGTGAAAGCGACGACGAAAGGTGGAGGCACGATGATGGGAAGTGCGGCGGCGGTCTATCGCGACGTGAAATTGCATTTGCGCGAGATTGAACGTGTCTTGGTCAATTCGGAAGCGTATCGCACCGTCGTCGTCCGCGTGGGCGGTCTTAGCACTGCTACTGCTACGACTGCCGCCGCGGGGCTATCGACGACGTTGCCACCGGAGTTATCGGCGAAGGAATGGGGCGAGATCCTGTCGATTCTCCATCGGATTCATTTGTTGTTGATGATTCACTCGGGGGGTACCTTCGAGTCGCACACGTTGCAGCAGTTGCAGGAGGATCTACGCGACATGGTTCGTCCCGGGTTGAGTGTCCAACAGCGGTTGAGTATCGTGGAGCGTATCCATCGCCATTACGCCTTCTTGCATGGTTCGCGACGGATGTTTGGGGGTGGCTTCATGCAGTGATATGGTGAGTGTTGTTGTGTTGGTGTGAGACGGCGGACGGCGCTGGATCACCGAGCCCCAGAGAGGTGAGTTGGGGGCGGGCGGTAGTACATAGTGTAAATATGGTAACAACTCGTTTCTTTAATCGAAACAGAGAACAGCTTCTTGTCGTCGATGTCGGTGTTGGTGTCGGTATGCACGGGTGTTGTTGGTATTGTTATTGTAATTAGACATGAAGGCGGCTACTGACTACGACCTGTGGGGAGGAGGGGGGGAGAGAACTACAGTTGAACTAGCCGCAATATGCAGGCGTAGGCGCGTCAAACGAGAGAAAACAGCAAAACCGGGCGTAGCAGTGTGTGCGTGTGTGCAAGGAGCAATGCGCCATGTCGACTCGATGACGGGCGCTTGTGAATGTACAGTAGTTGGAGTGAGACATAGCCAGTCCGCCTACGCTGGCTGACGGTGCATGCCGTAGGAGGGAAGACGAGGGCAGAAAACGACGGAAAATGCGCAGTACAGCGCCAAGAAGCAGCCAACAATACCACGAAATGAAATGAAACAAAAGACGAGGATCGAGACACATGCACGGACCGACCGTTAACGATACCCACGGGCGATCGCCTCGAGACGCATCTGGCGGTATTCTTCCATCGGAATCATATTCGTCGCCATGTCCGAGAAGAGCACACCGTTCAAATGGTCAATTTCATGTTGTACCAAGCGAGCTAAATAACCACGGATAGTACCCTGAAGTTGTTCCCCGTCGACGTTGTAGGCCGTGTAATGGATTTCTTTGTATCGTTGGACCAAACCTGCGACCCCTTCAACCGAGAAACAGCCTTCGTAATCCGCATGGAAACCCGCCTCTTCATTTCCTACATACGATGGATTGATCCAAACGGTTTTAGACATGACATCCGACAAGTCTGGTCGCCAGATACGAAGTTCTGGAGTATCGGGCGTGGCAAAGACAATGATTCGTTTGCTGATACCGATTTGTGGCGCAGCTAACCCGGCACAATTTCCCTCGCGATCAAACTTGAGTGATAATGTCTCCATTGCTGTGCGATCTTCATCGCTCAACGGGAATTCTACTGCAACTGCCATGTCTCGAAGCATTTCCGGGACATGATCGGAGACTTTCGGCTTGTATGCCACGTACTCGGGCAAGACGATGTCGTTCTCCACTACAGTTGCCATGTCTTCTTCCTGTCTGTTACTCCCTCACAAGTGTGTATCCCTTTCGAAAAGCAAAGCCATCACCAGTTCGCATGGGATGCCATCAGAACAACCGAACCAAGAAGATGAAAAGAAGATGGTCTCGTTGGATATTCCGGTATCATTATTTTTGTAACGCTCGATGAGTCAGGCCCCTCAGTTGACTTTTCCTGAGACGCTGATGATTCTTCTAAGCTGCTCGACAAATCACAAGATAATCATACCTGTGCTTGGCGAGTCAATCAATTGCTTTTTGGCGAGTCAATCAATTGCTTTTTCGTTTTGATCTGTTGAACGAGAAGAAAAAAAGGATTGATACAAAATCGTCACTTCACAGTATTCATTGTTGTACCTACTTCACTCTTGGATCCTGGATCACAGAGCATCATGATAGCGATCAGATCGTTCCTATTGAGAGGAAGACAAAGTCCTTCCACAGTTAGATTCACATCTGCAATAGCTTCCCCGGGAAAACTTGAATATGCCTTTCCTTCCTCCGAACCTCCCAAATTAGAAATGTCACCCGTTCTTCAACTGGTCCTGCAACCACCAAAGGAAGACGAAGTTGATCAATTGGTCGAATTCTTTCGACGATCCAATCACATCTTGACGATTACCGGGGCGGGTGTGTCCACATCATCGGGGATCCCCGATTATCGCGGACCCGATGGTTCCTATAAAAAGGGACACAAACCGATGACCCACAGTGAATTTCTTTCCAGTGATTACTCTCGGAAACGCTACTGGGCACGGTCCATGACCGGATGGTCACGTTTTGCACAAGCACGACCGAATATGGCTCATTACGCACTCACCGAATTGGAGAAAGACGTGGGCATTGTCCACCATTTAGTCACCCAAAACGTCGATCGATTGCATGCCAAAGCCGGATCCCAACGATTGACGGATCTGCATGGTCGTATTGACCAAGTATGTTGTTTACAATGTGGCTATCGCTTCCCACGTGCCTTGATGCAAGATTGGCTGCTCAACGACAACGCGGATTTGGCCAAAACCATCGCGGAATCCATCGAACGCAACCCCTCGTTACTGCGGGCGGATGGCGACGCAGAAATTGTCCATTTTGATACCCTGCTCGCGCAATATTCGATGCATGTCCCGACCTGTCCCGAATGCGTCGATGGAATCTTGAAGCCCGATGTCGTCTTCTTCGGTGACAATGTGCCCGCCGACCGCGTCCAGCGTATTTACGACGACATTGATCAACGTTGCGATGCGGTATTAGTCGTCGGTTCCTCGTTGGAAGTCTTTTCAGCGTTTCGGTTTGTGCATCGGGCAGCGACACAACGACAGTTGCCGATCGCGATTGTCAACTATGGCCCCACCCGTGCGGAACGGCAACAGCTACCGAACATTGTCTTCAAGTCGGAAGCGCATTGTGGAGAACTGTTGCAAGCCGCCGTCAATCAACTTCGTGAGGATTGAGTCCATATGGTATCAAAGAAGGGGGTGGGATCCTACGCGGGCGTGTACAGACAGTCCCCGGTTGCGTGTTGTGTTGTGGTGGTCGTTGCGTGTAATCGGCTCGTTGATTTATGTATATACAAACACACACATATATACCTCTACTACTACTGCTGCGGCCGCTTCTTCAGAACTATGATTTAGATCAAATGAACAGGAGACGAAGAGCGTCATCGACGTGTGATACTCGCGAGACAGAGGAGACGAGACGAGGCATATCAACGATTCTAGCGGAAATTACAATGGACACACGGGTCGGCAGGGTTCCGTTTAACTGTTTTGCACTGCAACGGTACCGGTGGCGACGTTTGCTGGGCGTCGTTGAAGGAGGTACACACACCCGTATGCATGAACGACAGCTATCCTTCACGTCAAACCAGCCAGACAGCACAGCCGGTGGTGATGTTGGTGGGGGAGGGGGAAGAGGAGCGGGCAGCGAAGTGCAGGGCAACCCCGCTGACATTCCATCACCCAACCCGTCCAACGGTCTACCGCGACATCGACCAAGCAGAAA
Source organism: Poteriospumella lacustris (assembly GCA_008000375.1). Classification (NCBI taxonomy): domain Eukaryota; class Chrysophyceae; order Chromulinales; family Dinobryaceae; genus Poteriospumella; species Poteriospumella lacustris. The sequence goes on from SMOI01000175.1 coordinate 24,401, forward strand.
CGCGAAACGATGCAATAAACAATTTTTCTGACGTAAGGCGACAGCAAGTTTCACACACAACAGCCCAACCAAGCCATCCACAGCAGACCAAAGCTAAGCAAACAAACCACCAAAACAAAAAGGAGAAGAGAAGCATCTTACGGTAGAGGGTAGGGCAATTGGATGTGAACTTTTAACTGCACGCAAAACCCTCCGCTTTCAGCCCCCCTCCCCACCGGTCGCCAATGAGCGAACGGGGAAAGGTAAGGACTGGGGGGAGGAGTGGCGTGAATAAGCGGAACATGCGATGAAACGACGATAGGGGATGCAGACACGAGAGCAAAACACACAAGAGACGAAAATGAAAGAAACAGCGACGATTCTAAGGCGCAAACAAGTGTCGAAGAGAGGACGAAAAAACAAAAAAAAAAACAGGCGGCAGAAAATAGCAAAAAATAAAAAACGAGTACAGGGGACACACCGCAGAGCCCTGTCCACGTAAAGACAATGGTCCGTAGAGGGTTTGGAGGGCGGCAACAGAGAATACAGACACAGACGAAGCGGAGAGAAAGAGAGGGAGACACTCAACGCTCAATGCAGGACAACCGAGAGGGGCCCATTAAAAAAACACGCAGCCAATCCCTGCTGAGACGGCCACGTTGAACAGGTGCAAAGGTCGGTACAAAACATGCAGACGCCCGCAGTGCGGCGGTGGAGGGCGTGCTCAAGGATTTTTGCGGGGTTTCTTCGTCGCTGGGTTTGTCCCATCGATTTGCTGGGAAGACGACGATGATTCGCTGCTGTCGTGTGATCGCTTGGTACTGACGTGTGCAGCAGTGGCAGGCGAAGAGGTTACGACAGCGGTGGCGGTGGCGGTGGCGGTGGTGGCAGGACCACCAAACTCTGAAGTTTGATCGCTACCATTGTCCATGGCGAATTCCGGTGGACTCTGTGGCTCATCAGCTGATGACGACGGAGAATCGCCCGTCATACTGCTGTTGTTCGAACTGCTGCTGGCAAGCTGAACCTCCCGACACAGCGCACAGTAATGGCTGACATCTACGTGAACCACACAATGAAAAAGGAAGGACACGGTCAGTCACATTGGGCAGGAGGCCACACACAAGAGGGCAGCGAACGTACTTGGCTGCATGTAACCGCCTTGAATGGGCACAACGGTCATTTGATCGACAAACTTCTCACCGCCGCGTCGGTAATGCAGCACGTTGACTTCGACCGCGCGGCGTTCTTGCATGGCGGTTTGATACAACTGCACCATCGACGTGTCCGTGTCCGCCCCTTCCATCACGGACAACGTCAATCCTTCCACGTCGCTCAGCTCATACCCCGTCACCTTTGACCAAGCCACATTCACATGAATGAAACGCCCCTGGTTGTCCAACAACGCCATGGCATCTTGGGAGGACAACATCAACCGAAGCAGGTTGGACAACCGTAACGTGTTGCCAAATTGATAAAAATTCTATACACACGATACGATAAGCTTGTTTGAAACACGGAGGGAACACGCGCACACACCACGACTTACCTCGCTCAAGATGCCACATTTGGGTATAAAGCGCATGTCCAACTTGCGGCGATCAACAAATTGACCGGTGGTGGTACCTTGACCCGCCGAGTCACTGCCCAGGCCACTGCTGGTATCGCTATACCCCGTTTCCGATGAACCATTCGGGGGATTGGAGTCCGAGCCTTGTTGGGAATCGGACACTTGATTGGAATCAGTGCCACGATTGGACTCGTTCGGGGAGGGATTGGAATCGGTGACGGTCGAAATGGGGTCGGAGTCGGTGCCGTTCTTCGAGGAGGGGTTGCTACTGGTTGAGAGTGGCATCTCCACGGTATTGGCCTTGTCGTCTCGTGTCTTGTCTTTGGCTTTCTCATCCAAACTCTCGCCCACAGACATTGGAACCGTTGCCGTTTTGCCCCATTCATGATCCACCAACACCGGTCCATGATTGTGCACACCAAACATACGCTGCATCATGCCACCCGAGGCCATCAGTCGATCTCCTTCTTCGTTGGAGGTGGAACCATTCGCCGACAATTGGGAATCGTAATGACTGCTACGATCATACGAGCTTTGTACTTCACTGTTGCTCGCACTCGATGGCATCTCGGTGGAAGGATTGGTGGACGTGGCACTGGGCTCGGACGACATCGTCCCCTGTCGCTGACGACACATGGCGGGAGTCACCTCTTTGCTGTTCGTCATGACCGAGGCAAAGTGAGTCAACACGGCGATTTCTGCATCTTGTCCCACCGCGCAAATGGAATCGAAGACCGGATACACGGTCACGTCCACTTCAAATATCTCTCCACTCTTTCGGTAGTTGTACACCCGCATGTGGGCGTAACCGACCGATCGAATGTCTTTCATGAAAGACCTCGTCACTCCCTTGTCTGTCAGCTACAAGACAACAACTGGTGTCATACACAAGGTATGTTATAGGCCAAACACAGTGTAGACTTACCTCTCCTTGCAGGAAAGAACAGGTCAATCCCAGTATTTCGGATGGGTTCCAGCCGCATTCATTGCTCCAACGCTTGTTCACATACTGAAAACACAGTACAAAAACAAGAATATGTTAGATTGGCATAATAATACTGGGGATAATAATGGCAGGAGGCTTACTTCAATGAAATAGGGCGGTTGACAGGAGGTGATGAACAGGATTTCATCGTTCAACTGCAACAATTCGGATATCGATCGACAGGGGTACTTCACCATCATGTTGATCTTTTCGGGGCTATCCGCGAGAGCGGTGGGCTCTTTGTTGACTTCGTCAATCCACGTCTTGAATAAACTCGACATTCGTTTCACGTCTTGATGCAAAACGTCCTTTTCCCACTCGAGCCTTTTCGCTTCGCCTTTGTAATAAGATATTTCCAGCTTTAGCTCTTGCACCGTTGATTCAAGGCGAGAATTTGCAAGGCGCAACTGTTCTAATTCTTCTTGATAATTCATACACCGCGTGTCAACGAGCAATTCGGATCGTCACTCAGCCGAAAGGGGAAGAGAAAGGATGAACAATAAATTATTTGATGCAAAGAGCGACAAGCTTGTTCGGGATTTCGAAGATTGAGAATTGGCACTGGGTACCAAACTGTGTTGATGTTAAAGCTCGTGCAATATGGCGACGGGGATAGCGATTTCATACAAATGTACTAACCACACCTCCACTATCGTCTTCTATTTCAAATATGGCTGATCTGCTCTTTCAATTCAGACTTCCAATCAGCACAAATCAGTATGGGAAGTTTCTTCAATGAGAACCAATGAGGCCCTGACTGATGATGCACAAGTCATTCAACCAACGCGTAGAAACGAAGTAAGAAATCGCTGTCACAGTGAAACAACGCACTTTGGGTGTTTGTGAGACGGACAGCGCCGCGTGCGACACGGAAGGGGTTCTTTGGCCGGGGACCGTCTGATGACCGACGGACAGCGGTGTGGCGACAGGAAGGCCACTCAATCGTCATCGTCATCGTCATCGTCATCGTGACCCGCTGAGGTTTCACGTCCTCCTCCTTTCTCCCAAACCTCGTCGATGTTGTTGTGACGACTTCGCAAAAAGAAACTGGCTAACGTCTGTTTGATCTTGAGATAAAATCACAAGAAAATTGCAAGAACGAAGCGATACAAGATAAGGAGAAAAAATTAATTGGATTCTCCAACCAGAGAAACTTGATTTGTTATTTTATTTTTGCCCGCAGTTAATTTTTTGGTCAACGGAATTGATGAAATGACTTCGTTAACTTCCGATTTAGAACAAACTATCGGCGGAAATCGAGCAAACTTATTCATTTGTAAGCTGGCTGGATACCTTTTGGCAAGTGTTTCCAAGACGGACGCGGAATGGAGGGAATGGTGTGAGCCTTTCCTACTGCACGCATATAAAGCACAATTTGGCGATAGCAACGGAGAACAATATTTTCATTCAATCAGCTCATCGTTTTCTCCCATCGTCGGGAAGGGGGTATTTTTGTGGATGGAAGAGGTCACTGATTCGGACATTGACGCAGAGTTCATGATGATTCACACCACAGAGCAGCATTTGCACGACGAATTTGCGACATTTTCCGACGAGGAGATAAACAACGAAGTACAAGTCTTCTCTCAGCGTTTCATGCAATTTATTCTGGACAGACAATCTTATGATGCTCGCATGCGAACCTTGGCCCGGAAAATGTCTCAAATGCTTCATGGAACCGCAGAGAAATTCCGAGCGATGGAGTTAGAATACTTTCAGAAACACCCAGGAACGAGCAATTTTGGTGCAGAATTCCAACAAATTGCACAGGAGGTTCCCAAGCAATCATTACTTGTTCCATATCGAATGTGGCGGGTAGGCTTCGTGGCCGTGGGTGGAGGTGCATTGGTAGGCGCGGCAGGTGTACTGGCGGCACCGACCATTGTCGCGTCCGTGATGCCGCTCTTGACGGTTGCGTCGACGTTTTTACAGGTCTCTTTGACCATGGATATGTACTTGACATTCTTTGGCGTCGCCAATTCTGCCGTTGCTGCGGTGGCCTCGGCTTCGTCGCCGGTGATTCCCAGTTTCTTGGCGGCATATGGGGCGGTGGTTTCAGGACGAACGATGTTGAAGCGGACGGACGAATTAGGTCAATTTGACCTTCTTCCGTTACATATTTCTACCAAAAATGATGGACAATCCGGAAACCGTTTTGCTCTTCGCAACGATGTGAATGAGGGAATCAATGGTGGCCCTGTGTATATTTTGGTTCCAGGTCACATGGACAAGAACGTTGATTTGCGGGCGCTCTGGGGTGCCAATGGTTCTGTTCTGATGTTACCAGAGGAAGAAGATGCGCTGGTTCCTTCTGGTGGTGCAGCCAAATCAACGGCATCGGCAGCAACGAACGAAGCGATAACAGACGCAGCCAATGCCACCAACACCGACGTGACCACCGCCACCAGTGTGACGACGACTTCAGTACCAGCGAGTACTGCCACAGCAGACCACGATCACATCGAGCGTACGCAGATTTCCATCGCTCAAAGTGTACTGGAGCATGAAGTACACATCTTGAAACAGCGGTTGGTGCAACGTATTCACGATGAAGTAGAACACGACTTGTTGCCCCTGTTGCCAACAGTCTTTCACCTCCAGGACACCGTCAAACAAGAAATCGATCATTTATCTGACGTGGTGACCCATATGCCCAATGATCTTCAAGCGGAATCGGATTGGGAAGATTTGAGATTACGGTACCAAGGTTGGTGGCGCGATTTGGTATCGTTGGGGGAAGAATACGTGTTGCAATGGGAGACGATGTTGTTGACGGAATTGAACGATACCTTTTACGACTTGTTGTACAATGAATTGCGGTCCCATATCTTTGGTCAAATCAAAGATGCGATCTTGTCGTATGCGGCCAGTGCCTTGTATCCCTTGAAGAAAGCGTTGAGTTTGCCGAAGATGGTCCTCAGCAAAATTGAAGAACTGGATGGCGCATGGATTCGGGCGATGGAACGTGCTCGTCAAGCGGGTCATTTGTTAGCGCGGACCTTGTACACGATGAAAAATGGTGGCAGTAGCAGTGGATCCACGGCAACCTCCAAGGCAGCAGCGGCGTCTGCATCGACAGCACATCGCCCCGTGACGTTGATTGGCTACGGGATGGGTGCACGCTTGATTTTCCATTGCCTGGAACATTTATACGACATTTCTCGTCAACATCACCGCGGTACCACCATGGACATCGGAGAAGACGTCAAGGGCATCGTAGAAAACGCCATTTTGTTGGGTGCACCGGTGTCCACATCGAAATTAAGCTGGTGGAAGGCACGCATGGTTGTGTCCGATCGATTGGTGAATGGCTATGCCCGTTTTGATTGGATGTTGGCGTTGATGTATCGAGTGAAAAGCTATGAGTTTGGGGTCGCCGGATTGTATCCGGTGCAATTGCACGAACCGGCTCACCGCCCTTCGACCGGAGTGGCGAGTGCACCAGACACGTCGACGGCGACGGCGACAACGGAATCATTGAAAGCTGTGCCCATGATTTCCCGTGTCGGTGTCGCCATCCCGTCCGGGGGTGCTGTTGCCTCGTCACCCCAGGAGAACAACGAGGATAATGGCGCAGTATCGTCTATTTCCTTGACCGACGATGCTGACGACGGTAGCACCGATGATGGCGCACCAGACGACGCCATTCCAACCACCATAACCCACGATTCGCCTTCCTCATCCTCTACCAAAGGAGCCACAGCAGGGGCAGCAGAAGGGTTACACTTCTCCGCAGTGAACTTTCAAGAACTACAAGACGTGGAGAACGTGGATCTCACTCACATCATCTCGGTACACGCGGACTATCCGAAGTTGTTGTACACGATATTGAATATGTTGAAAGTTTGAGTGGTACGTGGCTCGTCGCCTCACGTGTTCCTTCCTTCTCGCGGCCATGGTTGGCTCTCTGGACGCGCTGAAGCAACTGGGGAGACAATCGGAAAAGTAGCTGTCATTCTCACTCTCTCTCACTCATCACCTATACTTATTTATATTTACAACGGATGATACACCACCGAACGCAACCAACACAAGGAACCGATACCTACTGTGCGATGCATACGATCCAGTAAACCGTAACACTTCACCCACGCATCTAATTTGAAAACAACAACAGCAGCAACTAGCAGCAGCAACGCTGGGGGGGGGGTTACCGGTGGTCATTGAACCAAGCGACCATTTCAGCGACGAATTCATCATTGGTTTCGCGCCACGCCCAGGCTTTCCGTATCGCTTGGAGAACCGGGGAATGCAACCCCCGATCTTGTCGGCCAGGGTCGACGTCCGTCAACTGGTCGACATCGCGAAAGAACGTAGGGGCGGATCGGTGACACAACTTGAGCAACCGCGGCAAATGAATGTGCCCCGCGACATCTTTGAACAAGACGTTGCTACCGGGCCAAATGAAACGCTCGATGCCATCGCGTTGATGCTGCGTGAGAATCTCTTGCACCGTGGATGTCCATGCATCATCATCAGTGGACGGGTGCAGCTGTTGCCGTCGTCTCTGGTAGGCCAGGTATAAGCGCCGCACTTCCTCGTCTTCCAATTGGTCGCCGATGTACAACGAAAAGAACAATCGCACGGAATCGTCGACGGTGTAAAAGGCGGTCTCGGGAAGAGCAAACTGGTGAGGTACCGACAGCGGTTCGACCGATACTGAATGATTATCTCCGCTACTTTCCCCGCCGCCCGTGTGGACCACGGTCGCCCCAAATGGTGACGCAACACCAGGACCAGCGCTGCTCTTGGCAACGACAGCAGTCTTCGTCAATCGTACTCGGTGGCGTGGATAGAGCGACGCATTCCGAGGAAAGAGGACCGCCAATTGATCTGCGAAGTATTCGGGGTATAACGGGTAAGGTTCTGAAATCAATTGCGCGGCAAACACACGACCGAGATCATGGGAAATCGGCTGTCGGTGCGACGAAGAAACATTGGTGGCAGTGAGCCGTCGTCGGACTTCCGTTTCGGCCGTTGGGTGCGCTGATTGGGAACGATCATCATGGTGACGCAACAACTGCTGACGCACCGCCACCCGTCGTGAATCCAACAGCTGCAGCTTCTCCAACGTTTGTGCATTGCGCCATACCACATCCCCATTGCGCGCATAATCCACGAAGAGCACCGGGGGCATCAATGCCCATTCATGAGCATCAACACTGGTGGTGGTTGCTGCTGCAGCCGCCGCCGCCGCTGCACCGTTAGCTTTGCGTTTCGGTGCATGAGGTGGGAAGTATTCTTGATGCCATATGCCCGCATTCAACAAAACGATGGCGTCGAAGTGTACCGGCGGACCGACGATTTGTTTGGGTTGTGTCGCGAGGAGATACTCATGGAGCGGCGACGATGCGGACGAAGTGACTGGGCCACCAGTTGTTGATAATGATGACAACACTCGATGGAGTTTGCTGGTCGAGTCCGCCAGCGGCCGCGGTTGCCGTTTGCGTAGAATACCTTGGCCATCGAAACCGTGATGTGGGACCTCAATGGCGTTGGTATTTCCGCGATCGTCATTTTTACGGATAGAATCACCAGCAGCGACTGCCTGTGGGTGAGAAGGAGGTGGGGTATCCGGAAGTGGATTGAGCCAATATTTCAGTTGCTGATTCAAGAAGGCACCCCCATTTGTCACCCCAAGGCCATAGATGGGCAGCTTCGGCAGTGGTTTGGGATGAAATGAGCGAGATGTTGTCCGTTTACCCATCAGCGTGGAAAACGTTTGATCTACACGATGATGAATGGATCGTGATTCATGCCGTTGACGTTGATTGTGGTGCTCATGCGATAAATCACGTAAAACTCGAAGGTATTCAACGAGAGGGGGAATGTACACCCGATCTTCCTTCACCCAACATCCATTCTTGTTCTGATTTTTCACTGGAGATAACGCAACCACCCAATAACCTTCCTGAAGAAACCCAGAGGAAATGCGAATTTCATTGGGTAAGGAATATTTCGGTTGAAAGTGCGAGAAGGAGAAATCATCCCGCAGGAGACTCCACCATTCTTGTCCATTGCCCTTGCAGTTGTGGAAGAGAAGGACGATGCCTTTCGATTCATGCAGAGGCACCTCTGACTTCCAGTAGACACTCATTTCATCCTGAAATCGTAAATATACCACTTTCTTGACTGTCGTGAAGTATGACTCGTTGAAAGTGACCCGTGACACGTTCAAACGGAGCGCAAGCGAGGTCAAATCCAGTGGGTCTTTAGGTGTATGCACTAAGTCTTGACCGTGCCCTTCTTTTGGTTTCAAGTTGGCAGAGGTGTCATAATGAAATTCATTGGCTACTTGTGGATCTACTGGTGTACTTTCAGTCGGCTGAGGTGACTTTGCTTGTATCTCCGATAGTTCAATCCCATTCGTGCGGAAAATGGCGATTCCATATGTGTAAAGGGAGTAGTGCACAGCTATGAACAGCGCAACACAAACTATAGCATACGCAGTGACGGTTTTGAATCGACTTTTGCACACGCGTGACGTGCAACAGGAGCAACAACTGTCGTCTTCATATTCCACCGCATAATTGGTTGCGGGCAGTCGAATTCGACTCGACCGATGAGGGGTCTCACGCGGACGATAGGATTCCGCTCTTCGCATGAGGAACACGTTGGTAATAAACTGTCTGTCATTGCGGATGGAATGGAAAGATGTTCAACGAATCAAAACTAAATACAAACGGTTGTGTCATCGTCATCATGTCTCTGCCAGAGTGTTAGGATAGGTGTCCTGACTTACTTATTTCCCACTTTATTTAGCTGGAGCAACGCTTACACTTGCCGGGCCAACAGGCGTTACAGTACTGTAAGGACTGTAGTATTCAGCGACCAAGTAGTTGCATTTTGTGGCATTTTTATCAACGAATTTCGTGCAAGAAATTTTATATCACCAGGAGAAGTCTATCTGAAACTGTGACTGCTGCTCATAGACCACTTCTGTGTTTTTCACATGCGTCGGTGATGGGGCCACAAAAACTCATGTTTCCGGCTGTATCGTAATCTTTGAGTTTCGTGAATCTCGGGGAGTGATGAATCTTCCAATGAGTGGCCTCATCATCAGGCCACACTCCTGACCCGCACCTTCGCACCGAATGGAGGACGAAATAAGTTAGCCCACAGAAATTTCCTATCTTTGATAGTCGTGACTATTTGGATCCAGAAAATTTTTAGTTGACGTCGAAAAAATATAGTTTTCGTGTTCATTTAGTACTTTTCTGAAAACTTTTCTGTGTCATGATTGCCATTACTTTCTTTCAAGCCTTGGGCACCGTCGTAGCGTTGTTTGTGGCGTTCTGGACGGCCAAATGGTTTCAATACACGTATCAACTGCGCAAGTTCAGAGGACCTCCTTCTTTTCCCCTCATTGGAGGCTGTTACGACGCAGGTTTCTTGCAGATTTATAAGCACTTGACCAACTTGCGCAAGAAGTACGGAAAGATCTACAGCGTATTTTCCTTCCACAAGCCTTTGCTCGTTATTTGTGACCCCGTTGTCGTCCGTCGCATTCTTTCTGATCCTAAGACGTTCTTCAAGGGAGCAGATTATACCGAGTCGTTCCACATTGTCTTCGGCAACGGTTTGGTCACCTCGAACGGAGATGATCACCGCAAGGGCAGAGCTTTGTTGGGCAAGTACTTCATCCGTTCTTCGGTCGCGAAGTTCACCCCTTATATGAACCAAATTGTTGGAAAAATGATTGATCAGTACTTGGAGCCTCAAATGGATAAGAATCCCTCCGGTTTCGCTTTCAACATTGAAGAGTTTTTCGCCCGCATGGCTCTTCGCAACTTCATGATGTTCTCCTGTCATGTGGATTCCAGCGTGGATCCTGATTTCGAGACGACCGTGTGCCATTCGACGTCGAAGGGTTCCTTTGCTGCTGCCCGTGTCATCTTGTTCAAGGAGCCTCAGTCGAGATTGTTCCCCAACGCTAAGATCTTGATGGACTGGAACGATTTGGTCAAGGGTTACTTCGACCAATGCATCAAGGAACGCCAAGCTCGTATCGCTAACGGTGAGGAAATCGAAGATTGTTTGTCAGAATTGTTGAAGGATCAGACTATCTCGGAACAAGATCGTCTTGATCATTGGAAGACTCTTATTGCGGCTGGTCACGATACGACCGCCTTTTTCATGTCGTACTTGGCGTATTTGTTGGCACGCCACCCTGCCGTTCAAGAAAAGTTGGTTGCCTATTTGAACGAGAAGCTTGGTGACAAGCAAGACATCACTGCTGACGACTTCTGGGAGTTGAAGTATATGCAGTGTGTGATGATGGAGACGTTGCGTATGTATGCTATTATTCCCGTTGTGACCCGTGAATGTGCACAAGATGTCCACATTAAGGAAGCAAACATTGATATTCCTAAGAACATCACTTTGTTGATCCCCATGATCGTGATGAACAAGGACCCTGAGCTGTGGGAGAACCCGTCGGAGTTCAACCCCAGCCGCTTCGAGAACAAGGATTCGGCCGATTTCACGTCTGCCAAGGATGGCTTCTTTCCTTTTGCTTACGGCAGCCGCACATGTGTTGGAAACACATTTGCTCAAGTTGAGTCGGCTATTGCGTTTATTCATTTGTTGCGCAAGTACAAGATTGTGGAGAAGCAAGGCTTCCGCCCCAAGATTATGGCTGGTATTTCTTTGACCACATCGAACGGTATTCACGTTCGTCTTGAGCGCCGCTAAATACCATATAGCTTCCCATAGTAAAACGATTATGACATAGAACTAGATTGCATATTGCCCACCATGCGGCTGGTCTTTTATTTCTTTCTTTCTGTCTTTCTCCCCCCAATTGAACATTGATCCTTCTTGCACAGAATTAGACTGCGTATCGTTCAATCTGAATGACTCGCCTTTGTACTCCTCAACTGGTCCTAAGCGTCCAGACAATCCCTTGGAATGTTCTAAAAGGGGGACTCTCTGGACGATTGCGGAACCGGTTCTGGTGTATACGAGCCACATTCATGTTGACCAATATGCAATCTAATTCTATCCATGTCGCGACATATGCCAAGTAACTACACCAAAGCAACTCGGGCACGTCAAAAAGCAGACATGAACATGCATCCGACTCACTTTCATAGCCTTCGCTGCGGCTGCGGGCTTCCCGTGGGTGTTACCTTATCGATACTCTTGAGGACCGGTAGTAGTCCACTTGGTGAATCCTATTGGATGATAAGACGAAGGAAAAACGCGATCACATGTTTCCTATTGTTTGCAAGAAATTCATGGTTTGTAGACGAGATGTAGTTCATATATTAACAATACAAGAGAGTGTACAGCACGCACACGACGGACCCTAAAGAACGACTTAAAAGAAAGAAAACGAGAAGCCACTGTTGTCCACTTCCGCTACATCCGCGGCAGTGTCCGATGTCGTCACGGCTGTGGCGGAGTCGATTCCACTGGATGCAAAGATTGCCGACAACTCATTGCGGGCTTTCTTATGCTTCGAACGACGAGACGGCTGACTGCCCTGGGCCAACTCTCCGCTGATGTCACTGTTGTCACAGGACGACGAGTCTTGCTCATCGGTGTCGTCGTGGACTCGTTTCGCTTTCTTCGTCGTCGTTGTCGGCGGAAGCAATCCACCGGCGCCATGGGAATTCGAATTGGGGGTGGCGCTGGAATAATGATGACGTGTCTTCATCAACTTGCGTCGTCGATGGGCTTGCAAAGCCGATTGGGATCGTTGATGTTGCGCCGTATTCGACTTGTGCGGGAGATTCTCTCGGCGAGTCGATGGCAGCACCTCCAACGACTGTTCGGAGGGATACTTGAGGACGTTGGTAGGCGCTTGTTCATCACGGTTGATATCAAACTCAATGCGACTTTCCGCCACGTGCACAGCCAACTGTTCAGCGGGGATCGCTTTGTGCGCCGATGAGTCCCCGTTCGCCGACTCTTGTTGCAATGTCGCCACAAATTCTTCGTACAAGTGATCGGGTTGAATGGCTTCTGATCGATCACGTACACCTGATACTTGATCCCGTTTATCACGCACGAAGCGTAGCACATCCGAGAGGTTGGACGTGGACACATAGTTCTGGGTCAACGCCAAGTTGAAATCCAAGTTGACGACCATGTGCCACCAACCATGAGGCACGAAAAAAAGATCTCCTTCTTCAGCAATGGCTTCCAAAGGACGTTGAGACACATCCGGATCATGACGAGCTTCCAAATGATACGACCAAAACGTCAAGAGCCATTCCGACGTCGAGATCGGCACCGTGACATCGGCACCGTCCTCACTGCGTTGTACACCCGGTGGTACCCGCGTCGGAGGATAGAAAATCCATTTCTTTCGTCCACGTACAGATACATTCCAAGCATTGGTCATATTCGGATCAATGTGAAACAAGGAGCCGGAGGAAGCAGGTCCAATCACCATCCATCGATAATCCGGTCGTTTACCTTCACCAAGCAATGAAAAGAGGTCTGGTTGATGTGTATAACATTGCGTCTCCCCATTAGCCTTCGTAGAGACAGCGGTCTTCAGGTTTTGCTCCCGAAAGAACTGGGGTACTTCGAAATCTGCTTTCAAGGCGGGCACTTGAGCGAAATCACGTTCGAAGAGATACAAGGGAGCTTCTTCCTTGACCGTGGTCGCATAATGCAAATAATCCTTCATAGAAAAGGTAGCGGCACGGCTTGCAGCCGCAGAGGTAGCACGGAAAGTTTTCTGGATTTTCTCGCATTCGTTGATCAGGTACGCATCGTCTTTCCACTTTTGCATCGCTGGCCAATGAGCGGCCGCGTTACGAATGATCACGGGGCGATTCGGACGTTCAAACTCTTCGACAAAACGCTCCACCGTCATTTCTTCCAAGGGAATACGGGGGATATCTTGATGCTTGTAGAAATGAGGCACGTCGCGTTCGAAGCGTATGTTGCCGCACAGCCATTGTTTGAACAAGAAACCCGACGGATAGCCATCCACACGCACGACGGGAAACGAAAAACTCTCCTTTTGAGGTTGTCGCATGCGATAATACGTTTGTCGCCAGGTTGTATCAAATTTGATCGATTGATGCGCATCGTCACAAATGGTGAGGACGATATCTCTCCAGAGAAAGTCCAACGTGCAAAACATGTGAAAGACACGGGATGCCCCACTCAGGCGAATCAGTGTTTCTGCATCAAGGAAAGACAACAATTCAATAATTTGTTCGTCGGTCATACGATAGAAGAACGACCCGAGGCCATCGTATCGCATTCGTAAACTCTTCTTTGCATCTGCGCTGAAGAGCAAGTTTCCTTCCGGTACCACTCCCAATGGATGCGACATATTTTTTTCTTTCACAAACTGATTTTTCAAAGATATCAACGTCCCTAGAAACTGTGAGTGAATTATCTTGTTGTCACGTTGGTCTTCTTGATCCTGATCCAGTGAAAGAAACAACGACAAAAAGAAAAGGCTTGGCTGGTGGTTGCTGTGACGTGACGTCGGAAATCTCCGCAGCAGCAGCCCGTACCCAAATTCTGAAACGCCCACGTCCCAAGCGACAGCAGCAGGGGACGCTCTCTTGCGAAGCTTTCATTACTTATTAGTTGAACACAACCAAACTTGCACGGTAGCTTCACCCAATCTCTATTCTTCTAATGGATCAGGACTCAGTTGAAGATTTTGCATGGCTTCAGGTGCAAGATGATGAGTGGGATGAATTGTACCAAAAGATAATGGAGGAACGAACGCAAAAGAATCTCACTATTACCGATTTCCTTGTTTCTTGTGGTCTGAATCCCGACATGCCATATTTTCAACAGCTCTGTTGTAGGACTCCCAGACGACTGCATCCATCCAAGAGAAGAAATACCGCTGGTCGCGAATTCAGAGACGCTGCAACAAAATATTTTGCTGAAAATGTGGCTGCCACACCCAGCAATCAGTCTTTGGAAACTGTCATTTCGGATTGGTGTCTTGACAACCGTCCCCAACTTCGAAAGAATGGAATTTCAGGCATTTATCTGGCCCGTCCAAATTCAGCAGACCTTGCTGTCCATGCGTACGAAGGATGTGCTCTTTCGGACAGTGATATTCTAGACCTGCTGATGGCGGATTCTAACATCTCAAGGGCTTTGGTAGGCTCTGTCTTAAGAATTGCTTTTCGTGGCAAGGCACAGCTTCTGGTAGTGACGTCTCCTGTGCGTTTCAATGCAGGAGAATCACCTGGAACTGCCACCTAAATGGTGGAAGGACGAGGAGCCGTTGAAGAGTAAGGTCGACTGTCGTACAACTACGTCTTTGTCAAAGGAAACGAAGTTTCTCCTTTCTCTGTTCCCGGTGATTCTGGCTCCCTTGTTTTGAAAAACGAAGGAGAACTATTTTACCAGTGTGGGAGTTCTATGACTGGTTGAGTGAACTGAGATATTTGGAAGCGGAATAGGTGTACGTTTGTTGTAAAGCACACTAAGTCAACGTTCTGAGTGCCTTTTGCGCTATCATTCTCATGTACATTCATTGTAAACCAAGCTACCTCCTCGCTCGCGCGATTCCCCCTTGGCCCTTCGGGGCTGGGTGAAGAAGATGCTGCTTTCCGCCACATGCGATCCTTTCGTCCAGCGTCGCGACAAGAGAGGCTTTCATCGAGTTTCATATGTGTGTACTTCAATCAGTTGTTGAAGTGGAAAGTCCCACGGGAGAACACAAGAGCCATCTTCCAGGATGCCACTGTAATGACCCACCGATACCGTGAACCCGTTCAAATGCTTCAGTACACCACAGTTGCGAATGCGACACGTGTCTCGCTTTTCCTTCTGCGCCTTAGCATCAGAAGGAGGAGGAGGTGTAGAAGCGGATGGCCTGGTCGGTTGATAATACGGATAATAAAACTCCTCAAATTCCATCCGGTCGAATTGCTGCTTCCCACCATACCGAACCGCTTGGTGTTCCCCATGGCCACCTTCATGGCGATGGAAGCTATCAAAGTTCCCTTCGATGTACACCAATCCATTCTTGAAGTCCAAATAACGTGCAACAATCCGCAGAAAACGAATGTACTTCTCCTGGGTGATGCCCAGACCCATTCGTATTCCCGTTAAGGATAACGCACATTGCAAATGATCTTCTAACGTCCTGATTTCTTCCCGTCGTCGTTGTTGTTCCTTTGATGTTTTGATCCACGTTGAGAGTAATTGCGGAAGGAAACTGGCACCGAACTTCTGTTCCCATTGCGATTGCAACGATTCGTGGTTCTTCGTCTGGTGAGATGACGTGGACAGGAAGTTCAAGAGCTCTGCATCGAGACGGAGAGTACCATCGGGAAGTACCTTGATCCCATGGGAGACTTCAACAGACACCGATAGAGGCAATGGTGCCGAGTGAAATTGAATGGTATTGGTACCGGTACTGGTAGTGGCGTTGCTGGTTGAATCATCCGACTGTTGGTCCAAGAAGGGATCCACGGGGCCCGCCGCTTGAGAGAGGAAGGAATACAAAGCACTGCCAAACTGACGTCGGGAGCATGTGTGTCCACGTGAAATGGTAACACGGTACTGATGATCATTCGTCCACGAGCGATCCGGTGGAGGTGATGATTGACGGCCAGCAGCGGTAGCAGTAGCTTCCATGAATAACTGACGCTTCACTAAGTACTGCGCATACGACGCACATCGCTGTCGCATCAAGTCAATCTCTTGTCGTAGGGGTATTGCCCGTTGAATTTCATCTTGTTTCACTTGGCTGAGCTTGTCGATCCACGTGGCGGACACTTCCAAACAATCGATCAAAAGAGTCCCTTCCAAATAATCGATGACCACCGTCGCTCGACCATCATTGCCCACGTAACCATGATCAATCGCAAAGATTAGCTTCATGCCGGTCCATGGCAAAGCAAATCGATGCGGTTGTGCCCTCAATTGACGCAACAACTGCTGCAAAAGTAATGCATTGTTTTGCATGGACCACGAGTTTCTGTATTCTACTCCACTTAAACCGGTGTGCTGTACTACTTCTGCTTCGATAGCTTTGTAGTTCATGAACAGCTCATGTTTGATTTTCAGTAGTTCTCGTCGGTCCTGCAAACTCTCCAGGAAATCAATCGCCTGTCGCGCCTCTGTCGTAAACCACGTCTTCTCATATTGTTCGTATCGAGTGCCATAGACATTCGATTGCACGCCACGGTTTCCAACACCATCGTCGCTATTGTAATACCGCTGTGCAGAATCCTCTGTATAGCCCGGAGGCTTTGGAGGGAGAGTGGCACCCACTGTTTCGAGAATCTCGGACATACTTGGAAGCAAACGATGCAAGGACACACGAACTTTTCGGGACTCATTGAGACTCTCATCCGCTTTCAAGTAGAATGTTAAGGTGCGCGTGGATTTGCGAATGTTGATACTTTGATCAGAACGAGGCTCGTCGATAATGGACTGTAAATAGCGCAAGTTAGCGCTGTTGATCGACTGCTGAGCTTCTTGTGAAGCGAAGAAGTCTGGATGCGTTTGAAAAAGAAACTTTTTAAATAGAGCTTTTCCGTATGTATGGAGAGGAGATCCTATTACAGAAAGACCTCTGGCGGAAGGACGATGATACCTCTGAGGGCAAAACCTCTTCTGTCCCGACCACTGTCCCGAGAAACGCAATGTATATCGATGCATCAGAATTGTCTTCAACGATCAAGACGATTATAATGCAGTGTTTGTGCTGTGCGTGTGCGGCATCACGCTTCAGCACACAATCATTGCCAATTTGAAGTATCATGTGACTTCCTTTTAGAGCGAGACGAGAGAGCGAGAGCAGTAGAAGATTGTCATGATCACGACGACGACGACGACGAAGCAGGTCACGATGACGATGGCTTCAGTTGTGAGAGGGGCCTGACCCGTCAGTCACCAATGTAGGCGTCCGTCCGCCCCAAAGCCAACACAGCAGCCGTCGAAAGCGATGATGGTAAACTGGTAAACCATACCCATTACGAAGAATACACAGCTTGGAAGGCATTGATGCAGTAAATTGTATGGGTATGTCGCATTAGCAGCCGTTGTGCGGTGAAGTATTTGGCTGAGGGGCGTGACTTTCTGACTCAACTCGCGAACGGGAAGATTTGACGATGTGGTGGCCTTTGCTCATTTACTTGGTTATGGGAGTCTTGCTTCCCTGCAGTGATGCGATATCTCTGAATTCATTGCGTCAAAAGTCAATTTCATTTGGAGTGCTCCCTTTGAGAAGCATCGAAGCAGAAACAGACCACAGTACAGCCCCATTGCGATTCCGCAATCTTCGTTTCTGGGGAGGCGTTGTGCGTATTTATGGTTCTTACAAGTTTCACAAATCTCGCTTACTTTTCCAGCGCTTTGTTGCACAAAAGATTCTCAAAAAAGAGGTCGCTATCGACTGGGAGGAATTGGAATGGAAACGTGTACATGAACTGAACAGTGAGCGTCTTCTCTCGCTGTGTCTTCATTTACGAGGGTTCTATTTGAAAACTGGTCAATTTCTGGCAACTCGACATGATTTCATGCCAAGAGCATACACGAATAAATTGGCGAAGCTTCACGACGATGTACCACCGATGACCGAAGCAAAAGTGCGCCGCATTCTAGAAGAAGAGCTCCAGATCTTGCTTGGCAACGGCGAGCTTCGTACATCTGAGAAACGTTACAACAACAGTTCTGAATCTGAGAGTGCGATTACTCGCGTTTTCTCTCATATCGATTTGTGTCGTCCCGTTGGCTGTGCATCCATTGCACAAGTGCATCGTGGTCGCTTGCATGATCATGTCACGTCAACGATGGCGACGATACCAACTCGTGATGTTGCCGTCAAGATTCAGAATTACGAAGCCTTTGAATTGATGGTACGTGATCTCAAGAATTTGAAGATCTTGGCGAAGTGGCTACGTCGATCGGGTGAACTCAATTTCGACGTTCTTTCCGCTGTCAATGAACTATCGAAGCAAATACGTGCCGAATTTGATTTTAACCAAGAAGCGGCTCATTTACAAGCCTTTGGCGACCTTCTCCAACAGCATAGACGGAAGCTTTCTGCTGCATCTCCTCTCTTTCGCTTGCAAATCGATGTACCTCGGCCAGTAGCCAGTACGCAACGGCTACTGCTGATGAGCTTCCTCGAAGGCCGTAGTCTATCACAGCTGTCGCAGGTCTCACAAAACACCACGACTTCTTCCAAGGTTGCTCTATTATCGCAGAAGCACCTGACGATGGAAATTCTTCGTATATTGGGTGAAGCATGGGCATTGATGCTCTTTGAACCACGTAATCGGCCTCGTGTACCTGCCTCCGCAACGAACGAGAAAGGAATGGTTAGCAGTCCAGATCTTGACACGGGAGTCTTTCATGCAGATCCCCATCCAGGCAATATTCTATTAGAATTATCCCCTGCCAACAAGAAACTGGGTATCCTGGATTGGGGTCAAGTGAAACGTTTACGTTCACGACGAGTCGCATCAATCGCCGAATTGTTCTTGAAAATCGATCAGTTTCACAAAGCGGTCAATACACAGACCATCGCACGGACCAGAAACGAGGTTGTCACCGCTTTTCTTGCACTTGGTATTCGAGTCGTACACCCCAACGATGTTGAAAGTGTCTCCCGAATGGCGTTGACCATGTTTGATACGGCACAAGGTGATCCATTCTTGGTGGCAGATCCGTTTGCACCCGACAGTGCGGTACGACAAAATGGTCTCGTACACTTACCTGGTGACCTGTTCTTTGTCTTACGGGTAGTGCAGATTTTTCGAGGTTTTGCGGCTGCTATTGATCGATCGATGGGATCATCTGCGTTCAGTGCAGATATTCGTCGATGGTCACTCGCACAGCAGTTCGCTCCTCATGCGCACAAGTATTTATCTCGAGTACGTCGGTATGATAATGACAGTAACGTTGAGGATAGCAACGATGAGGAGGAATAAATCGCACAGAACTCGAACGATCGATGGTTCGGGTTTGTGTGCATAGACTTGGGCATTCATTGTAGGACACTTTAACTCAGTAATTGCTTGAACTAAGTTATATGGAGATACACCGTGATGTCATATACTGCACATCACTGTAGATATGGCATAAACATATACTAGTACATACTGTTCGTCGACACGAATGGGACACTGGGAACTGCGACGAGGAGCTCTGGCAGATCATTGTACATTTTCTCAGATCATTATCAAACAAATAGGGGGTATGAAAGGTATTGTATGTACAATCTCAGCTTCCAATCGACAGGGCACAGGGCATCGAGGCATCGACAGTTTGAATGATGCCCCAAGCTGCCAAGATTATATTTATTCTCCAGTAACAACCTTTGAAGGATGTCGCGATATCAACTCTTGCCAAGTAGTGAGAAGAAAGAGCCCACTGGTGCACGGGATGTGGAAATGGGTAGTTTTACCCGATCGTTTCTGCTACCGCGCACCGAGTCACGATTCATAGTCACCAATTCCAACACCCCAGCACATTACCAAAGCAATCCAAATGCATCAACTCATCATGTAAACAGTAGTGATAACTTGGCATCTGCATCGCAAAAGGCAGAACTCACGGTTCCTCGATTATTGGATCGCAGTCGCGGGTTGCATCAATCAACGGGTAAACTCTACGTCAAGAAACGGATAGAACAAGGCGAATGGTACACATTATATGGTTATGATTGGTTTCATTCGCTCGTTGATGCCCCCACGAGTCGCATCATTACCATTTTGCTGGTCACGTACGTGACCATCGTCGCCTTTTTTGGTGTCATTTACTATTGGATTCGTCGCTTGTACTACTGCGACATGAATTTTGATACTTACATGGGTGCTTTTGATTTATCGCTGGAAGTGATGGCTACCTTTGGGTTTTCGACGACGATTGACCATTGTGTGTTATCGTCGATGGCAGTATTAGCGCAATCCTGTGTACGGTTGATTGTCGAATCGATTACGATTGGCATCCTGTATTCTCGCTTTGCGCGACCGAGTGGACGCGCATCCACCGTTCTTTTCTCAAATCAAGCAGTTATTCGTCGTATTCGAGGCAAACTCTATTTCATGTTTCAGTTGTGTGAGTTACGTAAACACCAATTGGTGGAGGCGCATGTTCGGTTGTATATGGTAAAACGTGAAAACGATGGACATGCGACTGAAACGAAGAGTGCAAAGCTTCGTAGTCAGGTTGGCAGTGTACAGGCGAAGCAGAAGGAGAAGCAGAGCGTGACGAAACCGATTGAAACCTACATTCAAACCTGTTCCATGCGGTTGAATCACCCCAACGATGAGCTGGGTGGGATGTTGCTGTTGATGATGCCACAGGTGGTGGTGCATGAACTCGACAGTACCTCCCCCTTGATGCCACCGCCGATTTGGCGATTGAATCATCCACCTCGACGAGCAGCAACAGCAGGAGGAGGGGGAGGGAGTAAGAAAGACGAGAAGATCGCGATCAGTCCCATGGTTCGATGGAATCCTCCCGCCTATCGTCGTTTCTTACGGGTGGCGGCGCCTCACCATGGTCGACCAGAAGATGGTACGACGCACTACGAATACGATGCAGACATCTTAAGCAATCTGGCTTTCCCCAATGTCCACCGACGAGGGGCCGATGTGGATGTGACGCCTCTTCCTCCCCCACAGCATCATTTTGTTCCCCCACCACCATTGACCACTATGCACTATCCACCTCGTCCTACACCTTCCTCCGTGCAGCAGACACCCAACAACAACAACAAAACGGCAGATACTACCAATGCTGCCCATATTTCTTCACATCAGAAAGGTGTTGCTGCCGCCAAGACGAACCAAGGCAGTGATAAGAGTGTCACCTCTTCATCGAGCAGTGTATGGTTGACCGCGACAGTGAATACACCTATCCCCTTGACGTCTCCTCGCCCATCGTCCAAACCTGACTGGTTGTTGTCTTCACGTGCGGTGCTACAAGAAACGCTTCTCTCCCCGGGTTTAGAGCGCTATGAAGGTCATTTACAAACCATAACAGAGGATGGTCCATCCCGGACACTCACCGCTCAAGATGGTGGTGGCTTACGACGTCGCAAGAACCATGCGAAGCACCTGTTATACGACGAGGACGACGAGGATGATGAATATGCGGAAGAACACATCGCGTCCGCGTCGGATGAAGAGACCAGTAAATCACGTTCGAGATTGATTAGCAGTGGTGGGAAGAACAAGAACAAGAAGGATACGAAGAATAAGACCACACCGGCAGCTCATCGGTCTCGACATCAACGTACTGCCTCGCCTGAGGACGATTATCGATTGACCAGTTATCAGTCTCACACGGACGACGACGACGATGACGTCGACGGCGATCACGTTGGCACCGCCGGCAAAGGGAACAAGAAGTACCACCTCCATCGTGGCCATCGCATCCACGATGACTACACCAGTAGCGATGAGGACGACGCTGTGGTTGTACTGAACAGTCACGATGACTTGGAAGCAGGACATGGGACGGGGGATGACGATATCGCCACCGAGCCCTTGTGGCAACGGGAAGAACGTGAAATGATTCAACGGTATCTGCAAGATCGGCGGGTGGAGATTATTGCCGTCGTGGAAGGTATTGATGCCGCGACGGGTGGCAATGTACAAGCGCGTCACTCGTACGTCGCCAGTGAAATCGCGTGGAATCAAACGTTCGCCTATTGTTTGTACGAAGACCCACACGACAAATTACCCACCGTAGACTTTGAGCTCTTCCATGAATTGGTGGATGCGTCAACGGATGCCGCTTTTTGCGGACCTCTTCCATCGGTCATCTAAATGTGCCATGCTGTCCACAGATCAATTATGGTACCGTCTCCTTTGATTCTTTTGAGTTTACGAAAGTGAATCCGTCAGGGTGATCTCAGCAACAGGCTCGAGATCACACAACACATGGTAGAATGTGAATTCATCTTGCTTGAAGAACACGCTCATACGACGCTCATGCCTGTGGGCACTACCAGGCTCACCGGTGGCATTCACTCTGAAGGCAACCACCAGGTATTCTGCGTAGGCTAGGCCCACTGACCCATTAGCCGAGCCGGCCCCTACCATCGATCAGAACTTCAACTACCCATCGCAGTTCGTCGTCTCTTACCGCTGGCCACCTCTCTTCGCCCTTTGATTCCTAAAACACTGTGGACATGATTTTATTGGTTTAAATGTGACCATTGATTGGAGGCATCAAACCGTCCCTAAAAAAACGGCCAACCATCTAAAGAAAGGTGCTTTGGTCTCTGAAGCGAGTACAATAGCATCATACTTTTAGTTGTTATATTGGTATACGAATCGGACAACTTTGTACATCATGCGACTTTTTGCCATGAGGATCGAGGAGCGACTCGGCTGGTGCTGGGAAAAGAAACGGAGAACTTGTCGTCAGATCGTCAGGAAATGATCCACTACATGAACTACTTCGGCAAACGCAAACAAAGCTTGATCACATACTGTTTCGAAAGAACTTTGCTTGTGCCGATCGCATCTACAGCTGAAAATGAGTATAAAACAAGTTTCTGCTTTTCGCGAATGTGATACCCAGTTCACGTTTGGTGATGGAGCCGTGTTTGCCGATTTCGCGTTTGCGATGGAGAACAAAAGAAAATTATTTAAGTTGTGTCGTATATCATTTGATGGCTACGGATGCTGTAGAACGGAATCCAAGCAGTGTACTATGGGGGTCGAAGATTCAGCACGGTTACACGAAATTTTGAAAGAAGGTGGTGTGGAGAACCATCAGGAAGAAGCGCTCACGATTATGCGTCGCTTCTTTACGAGAAACTCAGACAAAATCTGGAAAGATGCTCTTGAAAATCATGGTTTACTGTTGAGTTCATAGTAAGAAAGTAGAGAACGTTGTGGCCCACCTTTTATTCATCACTACAGGTCAGGCGTACAGTACAGACGAGCTAGTAACTTTCAACATTTTGACGGAAAGGCAGGATAGGGATAGAACATGAGTGAATTCAGAAACGTGTAACATATGTAAGTAAGTAAGTGGTTGAACAGGTATGACAACGAAAGGCTTCTTGAATCGACTGTGAGCAGCATCAATACACATATCCCATATCATGCTCCCAACGGCGTCAGTTTTCCCATCATTCTGTGTCCGCATATGTTCCAGTGCTCGGGTTTGGTGATCATTCGAGCATTGTTGCACCATTTTGCAGCACGCGTACAATGATACAGATTTGTCCCACCCGGTTTGTGATAGACATCGCACATTCTGCACCCACATTCACTGTAAGGTGGAGCACATTCACTGTGAGGTGGAGCGTCGTACGGTGCAGATACCCCTGTGCCTCCCAACACAGCATTACATACACCCAGCGCACCGAGCTAATTAATTTGAAGTGCGCATGATGCGGGGTGAACCCGAAATGAACAACTTCTGTGTAGTATGAAAGATGCACGTTAGCGTTTTCTTTGCATGGTTTTACAACGAAAATGGAATATCGAAGGAGGGGGCTGTTTATAGTCGCTGTCCCGTCGACAGTGATGTGTTTGATGTTGTGATGCGTGACGTTGTGGAGGAGAAAGTAAAGGGCGGCATCAGAGTGTGTGCCTCGTTGCCAGGAGAAGTGTGTGTGTTTCGCCAAGAGGCAGTTTTGTTCAACTTCGTGCGTACTTGTTGCTCCAACTTCGTGCGCATCAACTGAATCAATTGCATCACTTAGCTCAACTGGTTAATGCAACCCATTTTTAGCCACCCCTTCACAAATTATATGAAAATTTTTATTGTTATTGCAAGCTCAAATGGACGCACGAGTATTATCAGTTGATCCCCGGGCGACGAGAAGTCTGTTTATTGGAGACTTGTCGTTTTTTACGAACGAAAAGGACCTCCTCACACTGTTCCTGAAGTTTGGCCCGTTAATGGTAAGGCATATGTCCATTATCCGACGACCATCAATTAAAATTTCCTCTATTTGATGAACAGGGAGTTGAAATCAAGAGAGGAAGAAATTCAGAAAGTCTCTTGTATGGGTTCGTCGAGTACGAATCGAAGGTTGTAGCAGTTGAAGCCATGTTGGCAATGAATGGGTTTGCTTTTAAGGGCAGACGAATGAGGTAGGTCATTTAAGCGAGAAACTAGTATTAAAAATGTTTGTTTCATGCGATTTCTCTGTCGGTAGACTCAACTGGACGAACATGAAGGCGCCCAATGTCCCGGGATCAGAAAATTGGATTCCGGTGTATATTCAGTTTTCCACAAACGATGTAAGTTTCCAGTTGGCCCTAAACCACCAATACCGATGATCTAAACAATCACAATTTGGTGGTTAGGTTGAGAAAGAAGTAAGCGAAGAATATTTGACGAAGCTTCTGTCTTCGTTTGGACCAATTGCTGATATCATGGTGAAACGCCACGCGTTGGACGAGAACAAACTCAAATTAAGTGGCAATGCCGTGGCTCTGTTCTTTGATCATTATCCTGTGGGTATGATCTTGCGAATGATGCGGGAAATCGTTATCGATGGCATCAAAATTCGCTGCACCGCCTCTGCTAACGATACCTCCAAGATCAAGAACAGTACAAGACGAGAAGTTCGACATTTCCCATCTGAACTTTCGCATTACGTCAATCAACAAGCACCTCAAGCGATCTTAAGTGCAGGGCCAGAGACGGTTATGAAGTTTTCTCCGCAATTGAAGTCACTTGACCTGCCTCAGGTGTATGACCAACGAGACTTCGTGGACGCAACGCCGGCAAGCGCTTTCTCACAGTCTTCCTACAATGACGGGTCGACCAAGCGTCAACCTGACCATTCGTCGTTAAGTTTATTGCGAGACACAGAGAAGAATTCCTCCGCGGGTCGTCCGTACCATCAAAACTTGCAACATTCTCAACCGTTCGGACGGCAAGGAATCCCGTCGTACGCCGTCGAGTCTCCACGGGAGTATGACGACCTGCGTTCCTTCAAAACACCTTCCCGTGAAGAACAGCAACACACGGCACGAGGTAGTTATGCACAGGCGGACTTCGAAGCGCACCAACATCGCGACAATAGCCATCGAGCTCCGGGCCATTTCCATCGTCAAGAATCGGGCGCATCTTCTGCATATGCATCGCACGTTGGTCCGTCGATGAATAAAGCTGGAGAAAGTACGTATGGAGACTCCCGCTTAGCGAATCCCGCGCACACGCATCGTCACTATCCAACGCTCAACAATAACTCGCCTTTCCTCAGTATGAAACCATCGTTATCTGCGGTGGTGGCCAATGATACCGCGCAGAGACTGCATCGAGAGAAGCATATGGCCAGTCAACAGTCACCACAGTATGGCATGCGAGTGGCAGAATCATCCATGTCATTCGATGGGTACCATGGTCAGTCGAATGGTTTCGATGCGAGCAATGGTCGCAGTTATGAAGGCACGTCGGGTGATCTTCTGTACGGGCTCCACGGCATGAATGCATCTTCTCATCACCATCATCAGCAGGATAGCCACTTGGCGAAAGGTCGCACATCTCAAACCAGCTCTTATCTATTGGATCCCATGTTTGCGTAAGCATCCGCCCCGTTGGCATCATCAGCAGAACTGTTTCGCCCTCGTGCTATCTCTGGCCAATATCGATGGATGGGCGAACACAGAAGTCTCGCCACTTTGTACACTTTGTTCCGCCCTCACAACAGGGATGCATGAGCGCTCGTATTGCTTTTCGATCTGCCTGCTTCTTTGAAGACTTGTTGGTCATCCAGCAGCGTCGTCACGCAACTCACTATTTCATCGGCGTATTTCTTGATTCCTTAAATTGTTTTGTGTGTGCATGTGTGTTCTTCTTTCACGTGTGTGTATATGTGGGCTCTACCTACGTATTGATTCCTGCCAATACGTATGGATTCCCTCATCGTATTGGTGTTCTACATGTTTTTCATTTCTCGGTGTACGTTTGTGATGCCAGTGTTGTTGTCGCCCGATTGCCACGCGTGTCCCCAACAACTCTCTCTCTCCCTCTCTCTCCCTCTCTCTCCCCAACCTTTGACTTCGTCTTTCTCCCCTCTCGCGCTGTGTAGGTCTCTTTTTTTTATGTCTTACACGGCTGGTGCGCGTTCGTTTGTTGCTTTTTTGTTTGCTTGCTTGTTTGCTTGTAGTTATATTTCTCATTAACCTTGCCTTTCCTCGGCATGTGGCTGTTGACAGAAACTTATTTCGTCCTCCTTTTACGTTTGTCTCTATGATTTATCCACAACAAGAAGCGTGTGGCCGCCAGCAGCATGAACACGATGTTCTCTGTCGGTTCTGTCTGCCCCACGCACATACACTCACTACCCCCTCTCTCTGTTGCTTTCAGCTTGTATTGGGACCTGTTCATTTGCCCCCTTCCTCCCCTGTTCTCTGCATACAGATTCGTTGTTTTACTTGTGAGCTTCGCAGTGCACCTAGACCTACCTACTTTGATACACCGTGCTGTTCCAAGTGTGTGAGTCTCCCGTGTCCGTGTGATATTTGTCGACCATTATCGCCCCAGCAACAACCGCAACAATAACAATAACAATAACAATAACAGTTGCAAGGGCCGTGTTTGTTTGTGATGGGTGGTTGATGATGGTTCCTTGCGAAAGGTACAGCGAAGTTGTTTTCGTGATGGGTCCCAGTGTAGTAGACCTCTCCATCATAACGTACGGATGGGGAGTGAGTGAATGAGTGTATAGCTCGTGGATTAGATGCAATTGTTGTTGCTGATTTCCCTGATTGTTGATTGCCTCTTCACACCAAACACTACTGCCAACGGTTCTTCAAATAAATGTCAATTATGGTGAGTCAACATCGTCGGCGATGTCGGTCGCAGTTTCTTTCCCCTCTCGTCTCTGCAGTTGTTTTTTGTTTTTTGTTTGATTCTCTCTCGTTGCTTCTTCATTGGTTTGATGTCGCAGTGATCTGATGTACGAAAGAACAAGTTGTTGCCCGCCAGTTACACCACGAGTGTCTATGTGACCTCAATGCAGCGCAGATGCGCCGCATACGTGTGCATCCCCCCGCTACCGCCAGCCATCCAGTTCCCTCCCCTCCCTACGCCTTCCACAAAGGGAGTGAAATCACTAACAATCCCCGTCCCGTCGCGCACTCTCGCATCGCTTCGTTGGCTTTTATTGGTATCACATTTGTATCTGGGCAATGGCATGGCATGTGAAGAGGATATTCCTGCCACATCGCCTCATTTTGTTTGGTTGTTTGTCTTCTGTTCGCCTCCTTATTCCATTTAACTGGAGCTTCAGTGTGCAGTACCTCTTCGTCTGGTGTCACCCACTCCTCTTTCCCTCTCCCCTCTTTCCTGTCTCGATTACCCACCAGTTAACCTCCTGCTTTTCCGAACGCTGCGTTCTCGTGTCTCATCTAACTCTAAACTCTCTCGATTGGTTCGTTCGCTCTATCTCTCTCTCGGTCTCTCTCTCCCTCTCTCTCCCTCTTGTTGTTCGTTGGTTTTCGTTGGTGTCCTATTGAGTCTCTTGCACGTCCTGATTGAATGGCTCGGTGTTGAGCCTTGACGGGGCAGTATTCGTTGTTTAATCTCTTGACGGTCTCCCCATTGCTATCGATTTGATTCATTCTTGTTGTCATGACCACCCCCACTACTATCACTCTTTGCGACGTGTTGATCCGATGCAAATCATTAGCGTTCCGCTGGATTTGTTGATGAACAGGGTCGCAAAGCGATGGATGCTCTATATATGATGGTGCGTTCGTTCGTTGTTTTAGTTTGTAGTTCGTTCGTTTGTTTGTTTGGTGCCATTTTCTGTTCTCATGGGCCGGGTCTGTATGTGACGAAAGCAGCAGCAGCAGCAGAGGTATGGAACATGAGACATTCATTTCATCAACAAAACAATAATCAGAACAAAACAAATATTGATTCTTTGATTCGTGTGTTGGTTATCTTCCCCCGCTGGGGGTGCAGTGTCTTCTGGTTGTACTATGTACCATGTACGCGCGTGTATTTCACTTTGTCGATCGATGATACCTCTGTCCGTTCTCTCTCTCTCTCTCTGTCTCTCTCAACTTATGCTAAGCTCTCAGCTAATTCAAATTTATTTCCCAACTATTTTCCTACCCGTTGTGTTATTTTCACGCGTGATGAACAGATTACAGAATGGTTTCGTCCAAGCGCGAACCTGGACGTTTGCTCACCACCCGCGGAGGAGAACTGAGTGGGCGGGTTCCAATGGTCGTAAGGGACGGTGAGTGAACAACGAAAGGAGATGTCAAGAACAAATGACAAATAAGCTTACAGATTCAACGACGTAGGACGGCTGAGGCCCCATTTGCAAGGCAGTAGAGATGACGACAGATCTACGTATGATGAAAGAAGGCCGCCGAGGGAGCCGAGCAGGAGCAGCAAGGGAGACGGCCCAGAAACACAGACACATAGAAATACACAAACGGGTCACAGACGTCGCGACGTCGCTGTCATCATCATCATGTCGTCATACAGTGTGTTGCAAAGAAAGAATAACTCAGAAATAGATATAAAATTGACGAGCGAAGAAAGCCAGAACTTGTGTTGGGATCTATTGCCTTTGTATGTTTCACAAACAGTTACCTTAATACGTACGCAGTGAACTGAATGATTGATTGGCAATGCACACCGAAATGAAGTCCGTTCCAGCCTCACCCTCATCAGGAGAGACCCACCGACTCGCACTGCCTCATCGATGGATATTGGGGACTTATATGATTATCCCCATAAGCCTATTGTTCGTCGCATGTGACCATTACTTGTGGAAGAATACGTTCAAACACACTCTTCCGAGCACGCCGGAGGCATACCCCCTTTTCACCGTTTTCTTCGTTCTACCGCACATTGTGTCCAGTACGTTCAGCTTTCTTGACCTGGAATATCTAAGGCATTATTCGAGTCGCTTGTTCGTTCCTTTACTGCTGATTGTGCTGGGTGTGATCTACGGCAAGGACTACATCGGTCCTGTTGGGTATGAGATCGTGTACGGTATTTGGACCATCGTTCACGTGGTTGGGCAGCAGTTTGGCATGGCTCTGTTAGGAATTCAATTGAAATCCAATGTATATATGTTGTGGCGCTGGACAGGTATCGTGATCTCCATCGTCTTGTACTTTGCGATGTATTTTCCGGTGTTTGAGGGGTACCACATCGAGCACTATATCAGTCACTATGGGGCCTCCATCCTTCTTCTGTTTGCCTCACTGTCCTATGGCTTACAACAGCAAGTGCTTTCGATTCGACGGCCATCTCCTCCGTATGCGGCGTGGTACATCTGGTTGAATACCTTGATGGTGGTGGCCTGTTGGCTCATGCTGCGATGGCAGTATCGATTCTTGGTCTACTTGATACCCCGGATTATCCATGATTCGTGTGCATTCATGGTGTACATCAACCATGATTACAATCGCAATCTGGTGAATACCCCGAATCTGTTGTATTTCCCCTGGAAATCGATGGGGTTTCCGCAGATGGTCTTGAATCCGCTGTTGGCCATCGCCATCAGCTACGGTGTATCGCACTGGGCCTTGTACTACTCCGCCGGTCACCAAGTGATTACGATCTTGAGTTTCTTGCACTATTACACCGACAGTTTCACCTGGCAACGTGATTCTCCCCATCGACGATACATGGTCGTTCGGTAGAGGGTTTGGAGAGAGAGGTGGGGTCGGTCCCTGACGTGGTAGCTGTTGTGTTTACACGACACTGTGCCGTCTGTTGGGTGGTGGAAGAGGAGCACACACCACGACGTACACTGTACATAACAAGGAAAATCGATCGCTGGGTTGATTGTGATTGTAATCGTTCGTCGTTAATTGTATTATGGTGCGTGTCCGCGTTGTCCACTTATACTCAGAACATATTTAGGGAGAGAGAGGGAGAGAGACAGGGCTTTGTAGAGGACGGCAGTCGCGGTCTTCTCTGCGGCGGGGATATATCGTGTGAAAAACAATATAACAAAAAAAAGCAATATATATATCTCAATTAATAAATCAACGACACCGTTGTTCGTTGCGGTAGGCACGGCGACGGACTTCCGCCACGGCCACAGAAAGAAGGAAGGAAAGCCGCTACACTTTCGTTCGGACTTCTCGTCATTCGCCGTTGAGAACAACAAACGGCGCAGGGCAATGGTGCGGGATCCTCGCGGTTAACGAAACGAAACGAAACGAATGCGTGTCAGCCATATCGTTGGCACGATGGGTTTATCAAACGAACGAAACTTGAAACAAAACAGGAGGACGAATTTCTCTCTCTCTCCGGAGAGAAACACGGCGAGGCGACAGTGACTTGGACAAGGAAACAAGGTTTGACGAGGTTCACTTTGTCCACCACCATCCATGACGACAGCTGCCATGAGCAACAGAATAAACAGCTTTAAGATCGCCTCGCCTAGTCCTGAAATCGACCGTTATGCGCACGAAAACGTCGCACAGAAAAGGGAAGGGCGGGGGGGGGGGAAGAAGGCAGAAGGGTCCCATGGCAACGGGCCCGTTCGTAGACGAAAGAAAATCAAACGACACCAAATACTATTCCACTGCGTTGCCCAACAACGAATCTTTACTCACACGGGGGGGGGGGTGTTGGTGGCCCTTGTGGAGGGGAGGGGGAGAGAAAAGCGGGACGTTGGACCATAACGAAGGTTTGCAACACACAGAAACAGACACACAGACAGACGACACATTCACCACATCACTCACAGACACACAGACAGACAGCAATTCTTGCACACAACATCGCCATCCCTTCCCTGCCATCGCCACTCCCAGTTCACTTGTTTACATACACACACCCCTTTCTTGTTGTCGGTTTCCCCTGTGACCATTCAGTGGTCACAAGATACCCGAAACACTTTCATGCAACAATTCTATCCACAAACGCTACCAGTCATGGTCACATGATAAAAAAGAAGAAGAAACGAAGCTTCCATGACCGTGAGGAGGGTACACGTTGCGTTTAACGGGAGCAGAAGTATGCGGTGGCGTTGTAGAAGTTGCTAATGGGAGGCTGAGGCTGTCCTGGCTGTTGTTGATGTTGTTGGTGGGCGTAATGTTGTTGTTGTTGCTGCTGCTGTTGTTGTTGATGGTATTGATGTTGTTGACCGTAGAAGAAGTGGCTCGCCATTGATTGCTGAGGCAACAAATGTGAAAACATGGACGTCTGCTGTTGTTGTTGATGGTGATGTTGTTGCTGTTGTACGGGCGGAGCTTGTGCAGCAGGTTTCATCATCGACCAATTCTCTAAGCCACAGAAATTCGTCGTGGCATTCGCCAAACCATTCGACGAGTTGGCACAGAATCGTGACGTCGCGTCCCAGTTGAAACAGTTGTTTGATTGTTGGCTGGGAGGAGTGGCATTGGAAGACTCGAAACAACTCATGTCAAAATCTTCGTCGTCGATGGAGATGATGTCAAGCTCCATCAGTTCAGCAACCGACGCCTCGTCCATTTCGTCATCGTCATCCTCCTCATCCACTTTCGTCGCATGGATCGGGGCGTTGTCTTCACGAAACACGTTATCAGGGCAAAGCTCTATTGGGAGAAGCGGTGATTAGGATGGAACAACCGTAGTGGAATAGGGCAACACGGTAAACGTACCAGGAGAAGCTAACGAAGAGGAAGGCACGCCATGGATTGGAGACCAAACCGCCGTCGTATTCGCAACTTGACCCAACGGAACCGCAGTTAGAATTGTATCTTCATCGTCTGATTCAGAGTCCATCGTGGTCTGAGTGGTAGCAACGGACAATTGCTCAGCGTTACGACGGATCGCTTCTTCGACGATGTACTTGTTGAACTCAGGATCTTGCAAGAAAGCATCGTCCAGCTTTCCGCGCAAACGAGCTCTCTCCGTGGCATGGAAGCGATTCTTAATGGCATTATCCGTTCGCCCGGGCAACATTTTGGCGATCTTGGCCCATTGATTGCCGATCTCCTTTTGCAAAATGATGATGATGCGGTCCTCATCGTCAGTCCATTCACCCTTCTTGATGCCTTCGTTCAAATGATTGTGAAATCTTTCCCGACATTGCTTGCCAGTACGTTCGGGCAAAGATTGGGCAACCAAGGACCCTGTTGTGATCAGAAGAATTTTGTAAGGAGAAGTGTTAGGAATGCAACACTTAATTTGAACGTACAATTCGTAGTTCCGTGAATCTCAACCAATTTGCGCAATAGAATATCCTCATCTTCAGTCCAGGTTTCTAAAATGGAGTGGAAAGACGGTTAGGTCCTCCGAAGGACACAAAAAAATTAAGTTTCCTAGCGCAACTCACTTTTTCCCTTCTGACTCGAAATAATATTTGCAGTCATACGACTGTCACGATTTCGGCGCAACATTTTTTCTCTTTTCTATCACCTGTAGCAGATATGCTATCAATACAAAAATAATCAGGACTATTCTCTTTCCTCCTAAAATTTGATTGTGAGGTGCAATGCAGCTGTCTTGTTTTTCCTAATGACACTTCTCCACGTCGAGTTTTGGTAGCGTTCCGATCGTTGCACACTCCCCGAAATTTTGCTTGAACCGCAAAAACGCGTTTTCTGACCCCCTCTTGGGAACGCTTTTGTCACTTATCACTTGTCTGCACCAGCTTAGGTTGTCTTTTGTCCTTTGTCCAGCGTGACCAAGAACAAAAATCGACGACGACAAACGCGTCTTCACCATTCGCGGTTCGCTTGGGTTGAGATGAACAAGAGAGCTCCTTTTGAGGAAGGGGCACAAGCGATGCCGTCTCACAATTGTTCTACGTTTACCAGGAGTCATTTGTCGTTGTCATTCTTCATTTTCAGAACCCAAAAATGAGCGGACTGGGGAACTTGAACGCTGAAGCGGCGAAAATGTTTCGTGTCAGAAAGACTTGCCTGAAGATGCTTCGTAAGAGAGGCTATCTCATCGAAGAGGAGGGTGCTTTGGACATGAACGCAGAGCAATTTCGATTGAAGTTTGGTGAAAATCCCTCTCGCTCTAGTTTGACCGTAAGGGCAGAAAAGAGCGATGACTCAAACGACAAAATTATCGTGTACTTTCCAGAAGATGAGAAAGTTGGTGTGAAACCTATCAAGGCTTACGCCGACCAAATGAGAGAAGAGAGTATTAGCAATGCAATTCTAGTCGTGAAAGGTGGCCTCACACCTTTTTCGAAGACTGCTCTAAAGGAAATGGCCAGAGGTGGTTACAATATTGAATACTTCCGGGACATCGAACTACTGGTAGATATTACGGAGCATAAGCTTGTTCCTGAGCATGTCGTCCTGACTGATCAACAAAAGAAGGAACTTCTCGAGAGATACCGCTTGAAGCCTAACCAGCTGCCGCGTATTCAGTCTATCGATCCAATTGCCAGATACTTTGGCATGAAGAAGTTCCAAGTTGTGAAAATCATTCGTCCTAGTGAGACTGCTGGTCGCTATGTGACATATCGCATTTGTCTATAGTTCTTATATATATAATTTTCTGCGTGGTGGCACCATGACACTTGTAAGGCGCGGCAATTTTTGTGCACAAAAAACGAAACAAACAAATAAATACTTCACGATGGCTCAAAGTTTCGTTGATTTGGTTCACGTCTTTTCGTCATAGCAAACAACAATTTATGTACAAAGCAGCAACAACCAATAAATCAACTGTGCTGCGGATGCGGGTGCTCGGTAGCGGATGCGGGTGCTCGTCGGCGAGTCGGGACAGTTGGATAACACAGTGTGAAGTGGGCACACGATGTTCATCACCGCCACCCCTCTCCCGACGCGTACCAAAGTATCCGTGTCATTCAAACCCAGTGCTATTGAAAAATCTTTTTCGCGAGATTTCTCATGTGAGCGTTGAAGTGCGGGCTGACGATGGGGTCATCAGCATTGGCGAAAGGATTCATGAGGTACTTCACATACAATTCATGTGCTTCAACGAAGAATGTGCGGACTGCGTCTTCACTCTTGCCGGGATGAAGTAAAAGAAATATTTTCCCGCCTTGCGAAGCATATGCCGAGACGGACAAGTAGTTAAACTTGTCGACTACTCGCAAGAATCTGAATCAACAACGAGAAAAAATCAGAAAACAGTCACATAACATCAGCTTCCATCATCCTTACGTTGCAGAATTGGACCACAGGGCAGCATTATTAATCATATCCAAAGACGAGTATAGGATGAACTCGTGAAGGTAAGCAACATCGTCAAGGCCTTCACCTTGCTGACGACCGTACTCCAACTCATATAAAGGTTCAGCTTTTCCAACTATCATAAAGACCACCATGTTTCAACTCCTGTAACCCTGAGAATGGCAAAGTTTATGAATATCTGTTATCGTCGTTGTCCAATCTATCCGATCACTGTTGACGAAACAAATGAAACAATGCGTCCTATGTACATAGTTGTCACATGATATGATTCGTAAATACAGTACCTGATTGTATCATGCATGTACACGTTAAAAGTCGAGTTTATAAATCAGACTTTTGATTGGAGCTGTTGCGAGTTTTCTCATGACGATTCCCAAGGTGAAACGTTGAAGATCCTCCCGCAGCCGCGACCATTTCTGCCCTTCGGACGACCAATTTTTTAGCTGTCTCACTGACTTGTCTACGTGATATACCTGCACAATACTTTGTCTTTTCCTCCAGCAATCTTTGTTTGTATGGAGAAGTAAGAGTAAAGTATCGGGTCCCATAGTCAGTTTGCTTGTACTTGAATCAGATTTTTCATAATGTTGACGAACGGAAAGACAGCCAATCTCAAGGATATCGTCTTGAAGAAGCGCGAGCCTGAGCAGCTGAAGCTATTCGTGACGTCATGGAATATGGGAAATGCTGAACCAGCTGGAATGGAAAACATTTTTGGTTCTCCAGAAGAAATCAATCAATATGATATGTACGCCATCGGTTTGCAGGAGTCGACCTATAACATCAAGGGTAGCGAGGACACCATTACTCACTTGCAAAATAGATTAAAGAGCATTTTCCGCGGATTCTTTGTGGTAAGAAACTATTCAATTGATTTCTGACGACCGAAGAATGCGTTAACCATTGTGACGATTCAATGCAGGTCCAACACTGTTACCGCGCTCAGCTGCAATTGTACGTGTTTGCGAAAGAATCTCTTCGACATCGCATTAGTGGTGTGGAGCAAAGTATCGAAAACACTGGATTTTTGCATGTCTTCCCCAACAAGGGCGGTATCTTGATCACCTGCATCGTTGACGGGACGAAGCTTGCATTTGTCTCTTGCCATTTGACTGCCCACGAAGGTGTCCATCACTGCGAACAGCGAAATGCTTCTATTGTTGAAATTCTTGGCGGTGTTCGAGCTGGCGATAAGCGTATTGATATCACCGAACAGTTTCATCACGTCTTCTGGATGGGAGACATGAACTATCGTGTTACTTTCGACGACTCTACGCCAGAGAACACCAAGAAGAACATCGCTGTGCTCAATCGTGTCGCAAGCAAGAAGATGAATCATGTCGACGCGAAGGATATCGTTGTTACTGTTGATGAAGAAGAAGCCTTTGCGGGCATCGATGATGAAGATGATTCTGATTCCGAGATCCCAACGAAAAAAGCCGAAAGGTAAGTGACGTCCCCCACCCCCATTTCGCAATGCCTGCAATTGACGATCACATTTCAACAGAGCCGCAAACAACAAAAAGATCATGGAAATGATATCGAAGGAACAATGGAAGGAATTGCTGGAGCTTGATGAACTTAACCGAGAAATCAAATCCGGACGCGTGCTGAATGAGTTCGTGGCTCTGCAACCTGCCTTCCCTCCCACTTTCAAGCGTATGAGAAACCAGGCCATCCCACCTCGTCAGACTCAGGGCTTGCTGAAGTGGAATTTACGCCGTGCATCGACGACAGGAACAGAAGATGCCCGGGCTGCGCCGGAAGAGCGCACTGTCGCGGATTTTTACCATGAAAAGAGATATCCATCGTTCACTGACCGTATCCTTTACAAATCGATGAAGACCTTTGATGGTGACATTCTTCCTGAATTCTTCACGTCTTGTGAAACGGCAATGAGCTCGGATCACAAGCCTGTGCGCGCAGGATTTGCGGTCAATCTTACGAAAGGCCGGTCTGATATCTTCGTGCATCGCATGGTCGTTGGGCGACGTAACGATCGTGTCCATGGACACAAGCTTCGTCTCCTGGTGAGCGATTTGAAAGGAAGAAACTTGGAGGAGATGGATTCTCAGCTCTTTGGTGGCGGATCGGACCCGTATATCATTGTGACATCGGATCCTCCTTCGTTGTTGCTTCACCGTGACAAGATTCGTGACTATTACGAAGGCGTCAAGAGCAAAGTCATCAAGCACAACTTGAATCCCGACTGGAAAGAAACCTTGGTACTGAACCTTGCATCGGTTGATTTTGAAGGCCTTGCTCGTAATGCTACGTTGATCTTCCAAGTTTGGGATGAAGACACGTACAATGCCGATGATCTGATTGGTTGCATCACCCTTCCTTTGCGTGATGTGCTCTTGGGTATCGCCGAGCGTGGTGAATTCCGTTTCGACGATGTTCTTCGCTCGAATTCGGAAGTTATGGGTCAGTTGTCTGGAACTATCCGCCTGGATGGTAACCTTCAAGATGTGCTTGATGACGCCCAGGCGATCACCGCTGACCGTGGTCATACCAACAACTTCTTGTCGTTGGCAATAGCTGAGCGTGAACAAGCGAACTCCAACAATGGCGGATGCTGCGTCATCAATTAAATGTCTCGCAGTTGAAGAACGTGGGTCGACCCCTTCCCTTTTCCTCCGTCGGTTCGGCTGTTTTGCATCGTCTCTTTGTATTGATGTACTACCTGCGTTTGTTCTCGTTTCTCAGTTGTACGACGTTTTTTTTTTTCTGTGTCCCTTTATGAAAATGAGTTTTCTTCTTCTGCGTTGCCTGCCAGACGGACTTTGTCAGTTTGTAATTCTCGTTTGCTTTCGTGGCGAGAAAGGTGTCTTTTGTTTTTTCCCCTTCGGCAGGCGTATCGTCCTTTGGGTGTCATTTTCGGGCTGGCTGTTCTATGTATTCTTCGATTTTGTAGTTCATGGAGCGGTGATTCATCGGGGGCACATTGTTATTTATCCTCCCATTCGTTTTAGGTATCGTTTATTTATTTCTTGCATTGGTTGGCCCCTTTCTTCACATTTATTAACGGACTATGGTGCTTTCCATGTTGGTAGTATGAGTGACAAACGAGCAGATGGCAATCTCAACTACCCCTCCCACCTAAAAAAAAAAGAGAAGATATTTTGATAAGCTTGCGCATAACTACTACTGTTTTGACTCCCACACCAAGTGTTCAATATTTGATTTGGTAGCACACCAACAGTCTACATACTACATACCGGTACATACAGTCCACAGGGCCGTGCAGTTCCCAACCCCGGGAACAACAGTTTTAGGTAATCTGGCGATCTGGGTGGTTTGGCGTGGTTGGGTGTGGCTTGCTGTGTCTTGGTGGCATTGTGTGGCCACTGGCCAACGGAGCATCTTTCTGGTGTCGGACTGGCTCGGAGTTGCATTGGAGGGGCAAAGATCTGTTTCTTTCAAGTTGAAGTTTATTGTGTAGCTTCTCACTTTTGTATTCTGCTAGAGCTTGTTGGGATTCCTTACTGTTTCAGCATTTGCGAAAGGAAACATGTTCACACAACCTGAGATTATCAAAACTAAAGCCGAATCCAACTGGCGTTGGGTCGTGCTGTTTTTCACTTGCATCATGATGATTGGTAACTACTACTGTTACGATATTCCTGCTGCTTTGAACTCGCAGATGGACGAATACTTCGGAAAGCCTTCGGATTTCCAGACATTGTTTTCTCTTCTGTACACTGTCTACTCCATTCCCAACGTCATTTTGCCTTTCTTTGGAGGTTACTTCGTTGACCGTTTGGGTGTGAGAACCTGCATGTTGGTGTTCGCCGTGTTGATCTCTGTTGGCCAATTGACTTTCGCCATTGGTTTGAGTGCGAAGTCCTGGCCCTTGATGTTCTTGGGCAGAGTTATCTTTGGATTTGGTGGTGAGAACTTGGGTGTTGCGAACAGTGCCATTCTGTCGGTGTGGTTTAAAGGAAAGGAGCTTGCTTTCGCTTTCGGCTTGAACTTGTCGATTGCACGCTTGGGTTCAGTGTTCAACAACTTGTTGTCTCCTGCATTGGCCAACGATTTCAACATTCAGTTCGCCTTGTGGTTTGGTGTGATTTTGTGCGCCAGCAGCATTGCCTCTGTTCTTTTCATCGCTTCTGTGGATCGCTACCTGGACACAGTGTTGGAAGACTCCAACAAGAGAGAGGGTCTTCTTTCCAATGTTGCTGATAATGATGACGAGAAGGCTGAGCGCAAGAGAATCCGCTCGGTTAGCACTGAGAGCGTTGTGGAGAAGGTCAAGTTTTCTGACATCTTCAATTACAAGCAAGTGTTCTGGATCTTGGCGTTTATTTGCGTTATTGTGTATGGTAAGTGTGGCATACCCTCGCCTACATTGTGTTTATCATGGTCGCCTTATTTTCGTTTTCATCGTTGAATAGGTTGCGTTTTGCCCTTCAACAACATTGCTTCCGCCTTATTGTTGGAGCGCAACTACTTCATTGAGAATCCCAGTGACTGTACCTTGATTATGCCTGATCAGTGCGAAACTGTTCCTGGAAACGGACCAATTCCCATCTGTCCCACGTCCAAGTGGTACCAGCCTCCTATTCCCACCACTATCACGTACAGCAGCATCGACTGCTCGGACTCCTACTACAAGACTGATTGCACACCCACTTACTGTACTCGCCAATCCGATGCTCAAGTTCAAGCGGGCACAATCATGTCTATCCCATACATCATCTCTGCTTGTTTGAGTCCTTTCCTTGGTGGCTTCGTCGATCGCTTTGGTATGCGCGGTATCATTGCCACGATTTCGCCTTTGATGTTGGTTATAGTCCACAGCTTCTTGGGTTACTCCAACTGCAGCCCTGTTGGACCTTTGGTTGGTCAGGGTTTGGCGTATTCTGGTTTCGCATCTGTGGTTTGGCCGTCAGTTGCCATGGTTGTGGACGATCACTTGGTTGGTTTGGGCTACGGTATTGTGGTCA
Organism: Poteriospumella lacustris; assembly: GCA_008000375.1. NCBI lineage: Eukaryota > Chrysophyceae > Chromulinales > Dinobryaceae > Poteriospumella > Poteriospumella lacustris. The sequence continues at coordinate 63,914 of SMOI01000175.1, forward strand.
GCATCCAGAACATGGGTTTGGCTGTGTTCCCTGTCATCATTGCCTCCATCTACTCTGATGCTAACAATGAATACATTCCTACCGTTGAGTTGTTCTTCGTGGTGTTGGCTGTGGTGGGCACCTTGATTGGTGTGTACTTGAACTTCTACGATCACTTCTTCCTCAACGACTTGCTCAACGCTGGTCGCAAGGCCGAGCCTGCTAAGGAGCGCCAGAGTGAATCGTTGCCTGCGATGAGCAATCCTATGCGTTTGGAAGGTGATAGCGACAACATTTAAAGAGTTTTGGCGGCGAACGATGGAGGAATGAGGCATGGTAGAGAGGAAAGTGACTCTTCGGGTAGTTCACTGGTAGGTAGGTAGTGTAGGCTACATCATTTTGTTTTTTTCGCTCATTGCGAGGTACTGTCGCTTGCCAGCACAGTGCCTCGTTTCATTTTCTTGCATCCATTTGCTTTGTTAGATATGTGATACCTGTATTGTGTTTTGTATGGGCGTTCGTGGTTTCGTGCGCAGTTTGATGCTGCAAAGGGGGTGTTCCTCGACGTGCCTGGTACGAACCGTGATCCTTTTCACTCTCCCAAGAGCACCGAAAAGAGCTTTAATATAAAGAAAACACAGTTAATTATATTTCTATCAACCGCCTGCGCAGTTTTGAAGCTTGGCGATTCACTGGGGAGGATCATCATTGCAGGTTGAGGGATCGGTCACTTCCTATACCATGGTCAATGCGTGTGACGGTATAGATGGCGATCCTGTCGATCTCAGGTGCACATTCCCATTGATGTTGCCTTGCTTCTTGTCTGTCATGCGATAAGAATTGTTGTACAGTCGAGCGACAATCACTATCACGGTCAAACACACGGCATCGTTGAGCATTCCCTTGTGTCGGCAAGCGCGATCCCACTACACCAGAGAGGTCAACAATACGATGTCAGAATATGTAGCAAAGGAAGTTCATGCATTGAGATGAAATGGACTCCTGCGATGGCATATACAGTACCTCGCAATGAGCGAGAAACGATGGTGGTGATGTTGGTGAGCGATAGTCGTTAACAATCCTGTAACTTTGGTGGTCAGTGCCAAGCGGGGCTCAGTTTACATCGTAGAATCTCCTCCCTATGGTCGCTATATTTTGATGTTTGAAAAACATTGATGGGTTTGGTGGGGTCAACAACGGTACACTTATGGATTATGGATTACAGAACAAACCAAGGGGGTACAGGTGTCGATGATCATCACAGAAACTTGTCAGCCATCGCTGGGGTCAATTCACTATCGACGATCGGAAGAACTCGTTGGAAGGAACTGGTGGGGTCATCTTTCTTGGCAAAGGTGTATTTAATCCATGCGCTTTCCCAGGGACTCTCGACCTCCCCAAACGACGTTGACTGAAGGGTAATGATCCACAGATTCTGCAGCCGCAGTAGCGTATCGACCATCATCTCCGGATGAGGCAAGTCGAAATTATTCCAAATTGGCAATGCCAAACGAGACACCTTCGGTAAACCCATCATTAAGCGTTGTACCAAGGCAAATGTCCACGACAAGTCGAACTGTGTATACGATCGAATGATCAGTGGATCCAAACGAAGCATTCGCAACTGAGGAAAGCGTAACACGGTTCCTGCACCAAACAAGCGCAATATGTCGCCACTTCTCCATGCACCATACGACAATCGTATCTTGAGCAATCGTTGTAACCGATGGACAGGAAAGACATGATCTTCAAAGCCCAGTGTTTGACGAGGGGCGACGAGTACTAACGTTTTCAACGATGTGGTCAATACACTCTCCATCGGTAGAGTATCGGTAACCGGCGCCTCGGCTGTCGTGACGGCAGTGGTCTCAACGGTATCCGTATCTTGATTACCAAGTCTTGCATCGCCCAAGAGATAGTTCGCAAAGAGCGGTACGTTTTCCAATTGTAGCGACTGCAGAGTTAAGCGATACGTTGCCACCTTCGCAAAGAAATGCTTGAGTTGGGATTGCACGGCAACATTGATGTTCGTGGATTGATCTAACAACTGGAAATGGAAATCGGTGAGCAATCGACAACATTCCGGAATCTCCAGCAACAGGCGACCGATCACTTTATCCGCCGGTGTCCAATCACTGGTAACGATCGCTATGGAGGTCACCGCATGAAAACTGTGCAACAATAGGCCATCGTACGCAAATCCTCGTTGTCGACGGAAGATGCCAGAGCTGTCGTTGAAATCAAACTGTAGACAACGAAGGACCGGGCTCGTTGCCACACCAATGCTCGGAATGATCGCTTCCAACTGCTCCGGATACAACACCATCGCGGATCCACCGAAGTACATACCAAGTGTCTGCAATTGTGGGGTGAGGTATGTGATCAATTTCACCGAGAAGATGTCTGTGCACCGGATTTCACGCATATGTGGAAGAGATCGGGTGGAAACACATTCCATGAAGGCACGCTCGACAGACACAGTGAAGTCACTGCTGTTCATGTGGACCAACCGTTCTTTATCACGTGAAATAAAACCCAGCGAATCATAGGGGCAATCACGAGTGATGGAGAAACATTCCAACGTGGAGAAATGATGCGTTAGAAAGAACTCTTTGAAGGCATCCGGTGCCAGCCACTGGCAAGTGAACCGCTTCAACGTTGAGCTGTAGACCTTTGCTAGAAGATCGATCTCGTTCGCCGCAAAGCTATAGAAATCGAGATGTAACTCTTCCAGACTGGGAAGGGCTTGTGTCAAGGCTGGCAACAGAGAATTGTTGAAAACCGTCGATGCACTGTGTTTCAGGTACAGGGTCAATCGCTTCGTATTGCGACCTCGTTGGCATTGCTCCATCGCAGACAGTACTTCCAAGACTTGCCCAACAAAGTCAGGATACACAAATCGCGCCGTTTGCTCAATCGAAAACGACGACATGCTGAATGAAGACATCATCAGCTGCTTCAAGCTGGCGAGTGGTAAGCAGTCGTACAGCGACAAATGCTGACAAACTAAATTGCGAGCCTCAAACCAACGTGACATTGCATCTAGATAACTGGCATTTCGACTGGCTGCGACAGTCAAATTTACTCCACCGTGCTTGATAATGACTTGATTGGAGTCCTCATGTCGATTGGCAACCGAGGTAAGCGCCGCACGAAATGCGTTTCGGGCTGATTTGTTGCATAAGGCACCATCCAAGATCACTAAATCCTGTAGATCAATCCAATCCAGAAACACTGCGCATAAAATATCATCATGTAGATCAAACAGGCAACTCATGGTGGTTGTAGATCACCCGACTCGAACAAGCAATGGCAATTCGTTTACCACACACGAAATTTGCGCTTCTATCCCCCACCCTTTTCTCTCTGTGGTAGTTCAGATAAGGCTATCATCCACAACTTCCTTATTGGTTGTTTCTCCAAGCACCGTAGTGATATAATATCGAGACCCTAATAGTTGACAGGTTGATTGTTGAATGAAAGCACGACGACGACGACGACGAAGAGAGGTCCCCAGTCTCTCTCTCTTTGATTCTTATCTGCGTTTTTCAACAACAAGCTTAGCTTATCGAACTTATAGATACGTGAATGAACTAGATTACATCGGTAGATCTATCTCTGTCCAACAACATCACGAAAGATCACACAAAGAGAATACACACGTGACAGTCGCGAACGGACCCCCGAAGTTTCGAATAGCAGTGTGATTCAATTTCAACCCATGAGAGAAACCTGTATCTGTATGAATTTCTAAAGAAGGGGAGTATCTACATGTTTCATCTGACAGGGAAAAAGTCAGCCTCCCAACTATGGTCGTTCTGTGGGCGATGCAATGGTGTTCAAATCCGCCATACCAGCTTTCGCAAGCCCAAAGCGCCGACAAACACCACACAAAACACATCAGCAAAATATGCCCCACCGAAGCAAAATATGAAATCTATCAGTCGACAGGAGCTGCCGAAGATGTTGAAGCCCCCAAAAATTCAACTGGCGAAGACAAAACCGTCGTCGAATGAGGAATTGACACGGCTGCTTCGTACTGTCAAAACCATTGAGTTTCCGGTGCATGATCTGAACGCCTTGTCCCAGCAAGTTCAACAAGTTGTCACCGATCTCATGCAGCATACCACCAGTGTTGATGCAATGAAGCACACGAGCGCTCTCATCGACGACATTTTTCTGAAAACCAGTTTTGCGTCCCGGAACGCCCCCCTCTACAATCATCTTGTCAAAGACATCATCCTCACGCAGATGCTTACACGGATACAATGTTCAAACAGCAACGTTCTTCCGTCTCTGGTTATCAGTGAAACCTTGGGTCGATGCGCTGCGATGAATATCAAGAAACATATCGCGACGGACTTGACCTTGAAGGCGACGCTGCTTGATGCATTTGAGGGTTTGTTGACCGCTACTCTTCGTGATATGGCACGTAAGCAAACCATATCTAGTGTTCCATTTCACAGTGTTTTGGCACTACTGAGAAGCTGTGGCCTGTGTGTCGAAGACCTCTCCCGAAGGCACATCGGTTACCTGCAGCGTTTGTCTACCATCGCTATGGACGATCCGGCATTGAAAATATCGACCTGTTGCGCTGTGACTTCGTCGTTTGCTGAGATGAAAGTAAATCTTCGTGCACATGCCGTCATGGATCAGATGGCACATGACTGGGCGATGAAAGCCATGCACGATATACAACGAACAGAGTTTCCATCAGTAGAAGCGATCGAAGTACAAGCGAAACTTGTCAACGACCTCTTATTGTCACTGCATAAAATGGAACTACGCGTCAAAGCATCCCAGAAACCATCGTACCAGCTTGTTGCAGTACCCGCGAAGTGTTCGCCATTGATACAAGAGATACCGCTGACGTTGGCAAAGCTGTTGCCCTTCGTCTCTGCTACGACCTGTTTCTCTCTCATCCACCGGTAACGCCTCGCATCCCATCGACTGTCCTTTCCGCCTGATTCATTCCATTTCTTATCGTAATTCCTCCTCGCTTGTGTGCTCTTGCTCTATAACCCTTCGTAGACTCGGTTTGTTGCGCATGCAGTGGTCCGGATTGTCCGAAACCTTCCAATCGACATTATTGATGGCCTTCTTGGCGCATGACTGGGTAACGTTGCATCCCATCCAACTAAAGGACGCCTTGAACGGACTCGTTTTGATGAATGTACCCTGGTTCATGCTCACCAATGGTACTGTCCGAGCAGAAGCCTTCTGGGGGCATGCCCAACGTTGCATGGACGCGTTGCAGAACACCACCGACCCATCGATTCAAGAAGCCAACGCGGTGTTCTTCATGTCCTTTGTCACATTTTTACAGCAAATGGGATGTCGATGGAAAACCCACTTACCCATCGCCATCCAACGAACCTTGATGGCGTCGTTGGTACACGCGGAACCTAGTTTGACCGTAGACAATTTCCAAGACCTGCTGCATCTGTACGTCTTCTTCTGCTGCATACCCATCCCATGGGGAGTTTCGCTTTGTTTTGACATGATTTTCTTCTTGTTGTGGTTGTGTTTGAAACGTTCAGGTTTGATGGGATGGGCGTCCCACTGGTCCAAGCCGCCAATAACAGTCGCATCGTACGCGATGCGATCAGACGATTGATTGAACGTTGTGGGCAAGAATTTGACAGTGAGGACGGCGCCTTAGAGTTCTTTCAATATCTGGCGAACACAAAGACATCCTGGACAAAGGTACCCATCAGTTGGCAATGCGTATTGTTTGATGGGGTGTCCAAAGAGTATGCTCGACCGCTGGCGAAGCTTGGGTTACGACGATTGTTGCATGCGATGGCGATGCTGGAAATCCAATGGACAATACTGACCCCAAAATTGCAATTGAAGTTGTGGCGTTATATACGTCTCTTGTTTTATGGGCAACAAACCTGGCGAACACCGACGTTGATAGTATCACGACCACCGTCCCGGTCCACATGGCCAACTATGGCGATTACGATATGGGCATTGGGGGAGATGGGTTGGTCATGGCAAGATTTAATCTGTCCACCGAATGGACTCGACGTAGATGTCTTAGTGGAAGCGGTACGTCGAATAACCACTGAACAACCCTCGGATCGATCTCTGAGCCAATTGGTCGTCGGGTTGACGAGTATGAAATGTACACCACATTCCTCACCCGAAGCGGCTGATATCTGGCGAATGATCACTCATGCGGCGGTGTCACTGGCCAATGCGAACAACCAGAAGCATCTTCTGAGCGGCAACAGCAACAGCAACAGCAACGGTAGAAGCACCGGTAACGGCCACACGCCTCACGACGATGCCTTCGCTATCAACGATGAAGCCACGACTCTCCAGGATGAAGACGGTGTTTCCTCAGGAGAGAAAGACGCCTCTCATTTGCATACGATTGTGTTACGAGCCTTG
>SMOI01000176.1:40496-69896 GCA_008000375.1 Poteriospumella lacustris
TACCCCATAGCTAAATCCTCCATGAAACGCCTTGGGAAACGTAATGACGAATGTCCCAGCTTCTTGTGCCACCTTGTAGACTGGCACTCGGTTCGCTATACGTAAAGATAAACATTTCCATAAGAATATATACACGCGAACTCTCTGTCTCATGATCATTACCTGCCAATAATCGTGGAGATACTTGAGTGGTCATATGATGCAAGATGTCGGGACTTTCAATGAACAGGCCCAAAAGAAACTCTTTGGAAACCTTTTCAAATGCCTCAGCAGCCGAGCCTGGACAACCATACCATTGCTTGACGGCACCGTAGTGGTTGTAATTGATGGAATAAAAATAGTTGTCCTCATTGTGCCAACAAAACGAAGCAAAGAGCATGCCGTAGTAGAGCCAAGGCACATTGATGCCTGTAATGGGTGAGGTAACATACTTGAGAATGGAGCCAGGAGCCGAGGGAACATTGTTCAAATTCCAGGTTGAGTGACGGTAATACTCAGGATCATTGAAGTCCACGTTTCCCATGTATTTGAGCATCATTTCCTCAGAAGAACCACTGGGGAATCCACTTCCATACCGGATCGTATCAATATCATTCCCATAGTCCACAACAGCTTCTCGGTGATTCGTTTCCACTAAATCCCAATAGTCTTTCTCTAATTTAGCTTCTGTTGTAGGATTTTCTGTGGAGTAGTACCGATTGGTCCAATTGTCATGGAACGCATCTGCCATAGCCTTGTACGTCGCCGCAGTGTATCGCTCTCCATCATCGAAGCCTTGTCCTTCTTGCAAAATATTAACCCTCTGCCTTTTCGTCTCAAAATGACGAGGATTGTTAATGTCTGCAAGCATCGGGCAGTTCCAACCTTGCGGAGGAACGATTTTACAGATGCCATACTGGGAAGCTTCCTTCCGAATTCTGCACAGACATCAAACCAGGAAAGACAAGACCTAAATTTCATTGTTGACAAGCAAAGAAGCTATGAAGACATACTTTTTGATGTATCCCATGCAATCCGCGAACTCTTCGATGGTCGGATAAAATGTTGGAGCCTCGCCAATCGAGACATCTGCCCTCTTAGTGTCGATCTTGCTGATTTTGATCGCCTAAGTGGAGATAGACGACCATTGTCGGTTAACAACTCCCCGGATTCTCACAAAAAATGTATCAAAAGAGGAAACTGTACCTGTTGGAGAAGTCTCTGCTCTTCGTTCTCAAGAAATTGGAAGTCAAAACGGGTTGTTTTCACCCGCCGTCTCTTGCTGCGACCACCTTCGCCATCAGATGTATCAAGTGGAGAGGCAACTGCGGTCGTCTGACCACGCGAACTTCTTTTTGACATATTTTTCAGTCACTACAACTCGGAGAGAAGACGTTCACTCAAATTCACAGCAGAATTCGCGGCCCTGATAGGTTGTGCTCGGATCTGTACGCAAAAAGGCCAACCCTCAAAATTTCATCAATCTCACAATAAATGCCGCGCCATACTTACGCAACAATGATCTGAAGGTGTTTTGAAAATACACGCGTCGTCAATTTTTTTTTTGAGGACTCGTGATATACTCTAACGACTCTACCGCCCACTGAAAAAATTCGGCGACAGACGTTGAAGTGTCAACACGTCTTCAGGTAAAAATTCCTCAACAGGCGTGGCTGCGCACAATTAAACGACTTGTGCGCAACACCCAGTAAGAATCTTGACCACCGTTAAGGGCTTACAGGCATCGCAACTTGCTGGTAATCTTTCAACCCCCCTACGATGACTTCCTTTTCTGCTGCCGACATTTCTGCGTTGGTTCGCTCGCCCGGCACCAGCAGCAGTTCGTTTCGCTGATGAAACCCAAAGACACAAAAGTTCTCAGACACATGTAGTACTAAACCTGCTCTATTTCAATGCATTGTAGAGGATTTGGCGGCATATTTATGTACATTGGGGGTATTTTCCTGCCACTGTACATCTCTTCCCCCTATATTTTCATCTTTTCTGCTATCCGAAATTTATGTTGCAGCACGAGCACATCAAGCATTAAATAAACTGAAGATGTAAAATTTTGCAGTGAATATGTAGATACAAACAGCATCTTGTGCAACAAATGCTTCACGAAGTCGTCAACAAATGATTCGTGATTCGAATATTTTTTGCTGCAAACAGAGCTTTCCAAATTGGATGCTGAAACAGCGACTCTCTAGCAGCAGGTTCTCCCTATTGGCTGATGTACTGGCACTGGAATCTCCAACGGAGTCCGCAGTATCATACTGACGCAAAAGTGAATGGTCAACTTCTCAGTCGGCTTGGCTCCCCGTTCGCCCATATCGAAGTGCTCCTATCCAGCAATACTGAAAAATTCTTCAAGTTCAACATCTTCAAAATCAATCTTCAACTGAGCCAGCTGGACCATTGTCCACTCATTGCCAGATAAATGGACAATTTTATCAGGAATGTGGAATATGAGAAAGGGTTGGCCTTCGATGGAAGCAAAATCTGTTACAAGGGCATTTTCAGTAGTGACCAACTGGAAAGACTCCAAATGCATTCCGCGCTTCAAAACATTGCCAAGTGCAACTAATTCTTCTTTCACAGCGTCCAAAGGCCTTTTCAAGCTAGTGAAGGTCATGACAGAATCCTGCACATTGTCTCCAATGAAAATTTTCGCCGTCAGCTTCACTGAAATAGGAACCAGTCAAACAAAAGTAGAACACAGCAAGAAATGAGAATGCATAGTTTAAAACAACGGGAATATGCCGTGATATTACCTGACTGCTGCAAGCGTTCCGACTCCAAAATACTTCAGACATAAGCTCGAATATCCTCAGGCGCACCTTCCGCAACAAGTCTTCTCAGCCAATTGACCGTGGACTCCCCTTCTTGCTGACCGTAATGAGGTTTCTCCGTAGGTATAGCCGCTATGGTCAGCTTTATTTCTGATATGTTATGGGTTACGTGAGTGTAAAATGAAAGTCCACCCTCATCCTCAGTCATGCCAATAATGGAGTGTGTGACCCAAGCACTTAAAATTTCTGCGTCTGGGTGATTCCTATAGTGACAGCGAAAGTGGACACACAACGAAAGCCAAGATAAGATAGATACAAGTCGCTTTGGTCTGCAGCGGATAAAGGAAAGAGCGTCAAGTACACTCGTATTCGTCGAACCGCTGGCTGTGCGCATTGAATTGGTATCCAGGTCGAATGGTTAACACCGTGTGAAAAGGATTGCTGACAATTTTGACGAACAATGCCCTCCCCAGTGTCACTTGATAAAATTAAGGATGTCCTCCGCATTCAAGCGGGATCGTCCAAAGTTGATGTGGCGTCTTCTACTCGAACTTTATACGTTCTTTTGATCGAGCTCCTGAAGGAGCTTCGGTCATCAGTACCCGATGGATACAACTTCAGTGACTTCACTGCTTTAGTGGAAGATATTTGGCAGTCGAAAAAGGTGACATTTTCGGTGAATGTAGCCTCAATGCTTGCAGCAGTGTTAAAAGAGGGTCTTCACAAAATCCCTGGATTTGTTGTGAGAAGCTTGGTCACGGCTGCGGTGAATTGCTGCAACAACAAAACGTCGACACCTCTCGCGAGAGAGAACGCACTGACGTTCATGACGATTTTGACTCGCGATCGCATCTCTGATTGTGCAAGCCAAAGTATGGATGTATTTCAGATTGCGAGCAAGCTCATCAGGGCCACAGAGGTGGGTGTACGAATTCAATCGGTGAAAACACTTCAGGCAATCGTGCTGGCCGGTGAAGGAAAACTGTCGGATATGTATGTGGAAGTAATGAAGGTCGTTCAACGAGCGGTAGTAGACAAAGCAGAAAGTGTACGAGATTTATGCATTCATACTGTCCGGTATTTGGCAGAGTACTCCGATGGATTTTCCATTGTAGGTGCGGACGTGTTGTTGAGTATTTTGGCGAAGCCATTGGAAGACGAATCAGCCACTGTCCAGGCCTCCGCTGCTATGGCAGCTGCCACTGTGTATGAATTGCAAATCCGAGCATTTGTGGATAAACAAGAGCAAGCGAAAATTGGTGCCGCACGCGGTAGTGACAATGCCACCAAAGCGAAACAACCAGCGACGACCTCTCGTTTGTCCATTGCCAAATTTACTTCGAAGAAAGTGGTAGAGGAACAACACGATTTGAAAACCGTCGTGGACAATTTGATTCGCATTTTTTATCGTAGCAATGACACGTTACGTTCGGGGTATCTGTTGACGTTGGGGTTTTTACTGGAGTATTATTTGGACAGCATTGATGCCGACGATTTGGATTGGGCCGTCTTGACCATCCTGACCATCCCCCAAGAGCCCAATTTTCAACAATTATCCTTTGAAGAACAAACCTCGTGGCGGACGAAAATCTCCGCGGTACTTCGGCGTCATATCTTCGCCAATCTACCCGAACAAAAACTCATTTCCGTGGCCAACGCGTTGATCAAATCCTGTGGTGGCTTGGAATCAGGTAGCAAATCGGATCTGGAAATACAAATCATTCTGGAAGAAACCAATCACGTCTTAAACAATCTTGGAGCCGCACTCGTGGCTTTACGTGACGAAGCTATCACTTGTGCAACGGTCAATCTGCGTCACAGCAGTTTCGCTGTTCGTGTCGCGGCCGCCAATATTCTCGTCACCGTCTCGGCCGCGGTTCCCGCGGTAGCCGTAGATTTTGTACGCAATGCATTGAACAATGCCAAGGCCCAAGCCTCTCAATTGGCCTCGATGGACTTCACTGGTGAAGAATTGGCGACGGACGAAGACAGTGGAACCATGACACCCAGTCCACGACGGAAAACAGCCAAAGAAATGGAGAAATTGCAACGGATGTATTACTTCCATGGCCATGCCATTGTCATGGCTATGATTCTACGCAATGTCGTACGTATTCCGGATGGCTTGAATTACGACGAGATCCTACAAGCGCTGGATTTTGGCCTGAGTATGATGAGCAACGACTTGTACGCGGCCCCGGCCACCTCGAAGAATGTCTTGTGTTCGATCGTACGCGCCGGTGCCTTGATTGTTTCTTCCTGTATCAGTGTGGGCTATGAAGTCTCCCAGTTACGATTGCGACAGATTCTGGATACGTGTTCGAAGATTTTTCATTTGGGCGAAGCGGATCCACAGGTGGTGAAAGCGGAGGAAATGGTCTATGAAGTCATGTGTATTGAATCGGCGGTCGTGTGCATTTACAATTTGTTGCAATATTCCACGGAATCCTTGGCCCTGGATGGTACGTGTTTGATTACGGTGATTGATCATTTGGAAGTGTGTTTTCGCAACTTGAAGAACAAGTACCAACCGGTGTATCGATCGCATTTCCGGTTCCGTACGTTGCATGTGATTTTGTTGGAAAGCTTTGCGTTGTTGCCGCCCGGTTCCTATCCGAATAGTTGTCAACAAATCTATGTCGAAGCGTTGCGCGTCTATCGCGATTGTATCTCCTCGGGCGTGGAATGTACGTCGCCGTTGTTGGATCATTTGGTGAAAGAAGGACCTCGGAATACCGATATTCAATTGTTATGGAAAGATCGCATCGGCAGTGAAGCGACGGTCACGTTGAAATTGGATTCGTTCGTCACGGTCTTGCAAAAGCGAGAAACGGAAGCGTTTTTGACGCTCTTCGGACAAGATTTCCAACCGTTGTTCGCGTCGGATACGTTTTTATACGATGCACGACACGGTGCCGCCACCACGACCACAGCGACCGCTGCGTCAACCACCACCACCACAACCGCAGCAGCAGTGGCCACTGCGGCCTCACGGGAAGCATCGAATACCTTCAAATCGTCGTTGATTGAAACGCGCTGTTTGGATACCGCCATCAAACTCATGGCGGTGACCTTCTCGCATCAATCGAGTGAGTACCAAGACAAAGCGATTCAATTGTTTGCACAGGCGATGGCCCAAGTGGCACCCGCTCCGGCCGCACGGATGAGTTTGACCGGGTCTTCGAAGTCATTGAGTTTGTTTGGCAACGACGAAGAACGGAAACGCAAAGAACGTCGGATGTATCTCGTGCACAAGGATGTCGTCTGTGCCCTGTACGCGATTGTCGAGGCGTTTCCGGTGCATTCGGGGGAAGTCGTTGAATTGGAATATCAATGGCGTGAGTCCTTGGTCGATCAGTTGTATACGTTCTTGACGGTGAAAGACGACACCCTGCGCTTTACGGCGGCGATCAGTTTGGCGAAATTTTCGATGAAATGGCGGGGCTACAACGTGATCGCGTCGGTGAGTCACAAGATACGGGCGGCGATCATTCCGTCGTTGGCGAAGACGACGAGTGGGGATACCTCCCAGTTCATGGAAGATTTAGGTGGGTATATCCCCGCGTTGGGGTATTTATGGTCGGCGGCGTCGACGTTGCCCGATGTGCGCTCGTTGGTCACGACGGTAAGTGCGGTCCGGTGTCTGTGTCTGTGTCTGTGGGTTGTGCTGATCCCTCTGCGTTCGTAGACGTTGTTCGATTGTTTGCGCAAGGCGGACGCGAGTATCCACTTCTTGTCGCTGGTCATGGCGGCGCTCGCTTGTATCTGTGAGGCCCAGTTGTCCATCGGTATCGAGTCGATGGCCGAGGCCAGTGATTTCCTCGAGAAAGTCGTCTACGTCATTGAATCTACCCAGGCGTTGGTCAGCAACGCCGACGAAGAAGACATGCTGGTGTTGGAATGTATCGCGTTGTTGGGGCCGGCGTTGGCGTTGGCCCTCCAATGCCAGGCGTCGTCGGAAGTGATTGGTCGCTTGCAGACGTTGTTGTGGAGTTTGCCGCGTGAACGTCCGCACCGCGGGGTGAAATTGCAATTGGCCTGGTACCGTGCCATCCAAACGGTCGCGATGCATGATCTGGACGGTACCTGTCTACCGCTCGTGCTCCAGGCGGTGAAAACCACCCACATTGGCGACGACGACGACGACGACGTGGACGAGGATCGTCACCAACGTGTCCTCGACACGTGTCTCGAGAGCATCGTGGGGACGGTGGTGGCGTTGGCCGATCATCACCCCGCCGTGGTCGTACAGGAGTTGACGGTGGACGTGGTCATCGCGCTGTTGGAACGGGTCTTGAACCGTGCCTGTGCCTCGTCGATCTTGGATCAACGCGGCGTCGAAATCCGACAGGACACGGTTGATTTGACCCGGAGCAGTACGTACCGTCTGCTGGCGCAGCAGTTGGATGGCGCGCTTCAACGGGTCATTCTCGCGCACATTGACGAAGACGTCGAGCGCCATGTGACGTTTTGGATGTTGTATCTGCGTAGCATCGCCCTGGGGTTGGGGAAACCGCATCAAACGACTACCCGACGCGGTTCTATGAACGGTGGTGGTGGCGGTGGTGGCGGTGGCGGTGGCAGTGGCGGCGATGGCGGGGGCGGTGATCGTGACGACGATGGGGACGACGGAGGAGACGACGGTGCGGGTGCTGGTGCTGGTGCTGGTGCTGGTGCTGTTGGGGCGAGTGGTGCGCCTGGAGCTGGCGGCGTGGGCACTGGTGGTGCCGCCAATGGCGGCGATGGCGCGGTGATCGAGGAAACCGTTTCGCTGCACGCGCTGACGAGTATCAGTCAGTTGAGCACGGTCTACCGCGAACACATGTTGAAACGCTGTCCGTACTTGCCCTACGGCCGCATGGAAGTCAAAGCCGCGGCGTTGCGTCTCGCGACGATCATCGCGAAGACCTATCTCCCTCGCATCCCCGCCGTCAGCGACATGGCGCGGGCGCGTCAGATCGCGATGCAAGACTTGCAACGGGTGCGTGCAACAACACCTACGTTGCCCGTGTCGCAGTTTCTACGGTTGCACCTGCCGATTACGTTGTATTTGAATGATTTGGTGAACTTGGGCTGTTCCAGTGCGACGTACACCCTCAACGACAAGACGGTGCTGAGTTTCCAATCGTCCGGGATGCAGTTTCTGGCGGAAATCTGTCGTTGGTTTGCGCAGGCGCAAGATCCGGATTACCAATCGCAGGGGGATGGGGCGACGGATGCGATTGAAAGTCAATTGTTGGTGCAGTTTCTGTCGCAGATCCTGGGCGCTGTGCGGGTGTGTTTGAGCATTCGCCATGCACCGTCGTTGATAGAGGATACCTCGGAGATCTTGCAGCTGTTGTTGTCGCAGGGTTTCATTCGAGACAAAGTCGCGTTGAAACGCTTGTTGAAACCGATTGGGACGTACGTGGAGGAAGCCTTTGGCGGCGGTGGTGGTGGTAGTTCTGTTGTCAAGGGCGCCGGGGAGAGCGCCACCGCAGCAGCCGTGGCGGCACAGGTGATTCGTCCGCTCACGGGCGGTGTGCATGAAAGCAACGCGACGCATGAAATGTTGGTGATGCTGCGTCTCTTGGGGCAATTCCGCTTGTTGGCGCACGGTGGCGGCGGCAACGTGGAAGCGGGTGTGCGTGCGACCTTGGCCACGTTCGTCACCGAGATCGGCGACGTCTTCTACGTCATCGCCCAGGCGTTGATCACCGATGCCGTACGTATGTTTGGCATTGTCGGCTTACCGATTCAACAAATCAAAGAGGTGCATCCGTTGCGTGGCGGCTTGACGTATTCCCCGATGGTGCACATTCTCCGCTATCAACGGACGTACATGGCCACCGCGTTGCTGCTGGCCCAGGCCTTGACCGTGACGGATTTGAGTGGTCCAGCAGCAGCAGGAGGAAGCGTGTCTGTGGTGCCGGTGGAGGGATTGATGGAAGCGATTGTGCTCTTGGTCGATGCGGCGATGGATGCCTGCGAGTTGGCACCCGCCGCCGTACGTGAGCCCGCACCACCGTCGCAGGAGGAGGAGGAGGCGGCCTGGTTCCACGACGTCCATGGACAAGTGGCGGTGATCATCGCACAGTTGTGCAGTCAACGTGCGGTGTTGACGCATCCGACGCGGTCGTTGTCCCTGTTGACGCGTTTGTCCGTCACCGGGGCGACGGTCGATGTGCCGCTCGTCACGCGCATCGTCGTGACGCTCCTTCAACAGCAGCCACCGCAACAGCCACCGACCGCGGCCGGTATGGAACTGTTGCAGGTGTGTTGGTCGCGGGTATTGGCCCTGACGAAGACCGTGGCCCCCGCGATCTTCGAGAGGGCCCCCACCGCTGCGACGGACGCGGAAGAGGAGGAGGATGCCGCTGCCGCGCCGTTGGTCTCGATCGGTACGCTGCTTCAACGTCACTTGGCCACCACCACCGCCCCCGCCACCACGTCCGCAACGGTAACGATGGACGACGCGTCGATCAAGGAGATCATCGTCTGTTGGCTGGTGCTGGCCTCGAAGTTGGTGGCTTCCTCCACCGCGACGGAGAGTTTGGTGTACATCGCACGTCTCTTGGCCCTGGTGGCCTTGGAATACGCACGTCAACATCGTCTAGCGGCGGGTACCATGGGCACGGCGCCATTGCTGGAGACGTTTGTGCGGGCCTATGGCAAAGTGGTCTCGTTGCTGGCCTCGTCGGCGGCTGTGCAGGGCGAATGTGCATTTTTGCTGGGGCTCGTGTGGCAGGGGTACCAAGCGATGGTCCGTCCACCAGCGTCGACCAGTAGCAGCAGCAGCAGTAGCAGCAGTAGCAGCAGCAGCAGCAGTGTGTCTGATACGACGACGACGACGACATGGGAAGCTTGGTTGGAAACCGCCTTGATGCTCTGGTCAACGGCTCTTTCGACGGCCACGTCCTTGGTAAGGCGCCTTTGACTTTCGTATGGGGGTTGACTCTCCTCCCTGCGTATCTTGTATCTAACCTGTGTGTTCATCGTGGCTGTTGGTGATATAGACGGAGGAGGTAGCGGTACCCAGCGAGTTGGTGGCGACGTGGGTGGGGTTACCTCGGTTGCCTACGACGGTGCAAAGTGTGTCCATCGGTGTGGCGACGCGACTGTTGCAGTACGTGGGAGCGAACAGTGGCAGCCGAGGCAGTGTCCTGCTTCAGCAGACGTTGGTGCCCTGTTTGCTCGCGGTCTATGCCTCGGAGGAAGACAGTGACGTGCGTAGCTTGCAGCTGCGTTTCTTTTTGATGGCGTTTACCGTCGCGACGACGACGCCGGCCGCCGCCACCGACAGTAGCCGTGTGGCCTTGTTTCTACGGGCGTTTGTGCCGACGTTGTGTGATTCGATCGCGCGGCATGCGACAGACGCGGCGTATCTGTTGTTGACGGGCCGCGCCTTGACGCACATCGCGCGAATGGCGGCGGAAGACTTCAAAGCGGTTGTCGCGACGTTGTCGGACGGCAACCGAGGCACGCTGCAGCTGGCCATGCGGACGGCATTGTTGCAGGAGCAGCAGCAACAGCAGCAGTTGCAGCAGCAGCAACAGCAACAGCAACAGCAACAGCAACAACAGCAACAGTTCGCATCCGGTGGCACTGCCCCCGGCGGTGGCATCAAGATCAACATGGATCGCTACCGCCACACGTAGAGCCGCCCCATGGCCGTGTGCGTAGTGGTCGCGTTTCTTGTCTGTGTCTGTGTCTGCGTCTCTGTCTGCGTCTCTGTCTGTGTCTCTGTCTCTTGTGGTGTTCTCGTCGTAGTTGTAGCTCTGTAGCACCTCCTTCTTCTGCTTCTCCTTCTTCTTCCCACCGCCGATTGCCGGCCCCCTCTTCCCCATCGCGGTGTGGCGCGCCAGCAGTGTAATAGTCGTTTCATTTTTTCGCTCATCGTTCCCCCCTCCACGCTTCGCCATATGACGCATCGGCAGCGCTACAAATCCCACAGGGGAAAAAAGAAAGATTTACGGAGCGCGAACAACGAATAAACCACTGACAGCGAGCGAGTAAAGTGTGGCTACAATTGGTCGGGGAGTTACAACGAGAGAGAGCGACAGGCGCCCACCTCTCCATACCTACTGCGTCACTCGCGTGGGTTTCTTCCATTTTTGTGTGTGTGTTTATGATGTTTATGCGGTTGATTGTCCGTGTTAAAGAAGGAAAGAACAACCAAGCGCTCCTTCCTCCTCCTTACTTGCGATCTCGCGCATCGACTAAATCATTCTCAATGAGATATCGATTCAACGTTTCTCGATAGGCATTGATCGAGGCGACTTCTCGACCTTCCGAGGCGGTATAAAAGATCTCTTCCGCAACGTCCGGGGAGACCTTGAAACCAATTCGTCGGAAAATATCCAACAGCTTCTCCTTCGGACGCAATTCCGCCATGGCCAGGGGGCCAATCGATAAATCAGAAAACGCTGGAGGATTGATTAATTCTTGCGCGGGGACATCATCACCATAATTTTGACAATCGGCCAAGGAACGTCGTTGCGGTGGTGCATGCGGAATATCACTACGAATACTGGGGCATCCAAAGACTCGATCTTGGGTCGAGATATTGCGGAATCCCGGCATGATACTCTTGCCCAAATCACGATCCGGTTCTAAATCGGCACCCGAATAACGTCCCCGGATGACATCAATGGCCGATACCGCTTTGTTGCCAGAGGGTTTGCCATAAATCATGTCCGGCGGTCGCACACCACTGTCTTGACCCAGATTTTTCGTACGACCCAACATGTCACCCATGTTACGGAAATCTTCGACTTTCTTCAAGTTTACTACCGGAGCTTCTTCTTTCGGGTTACTGGGACCCTTCAAAACTTCTGCGATGTTCTTGGAGACACCGTTGAACGCTATGCTATCCCCCTTTCGACCAAATACTGTTCGTTCAGGATCAATCGACCAATCGTAACCGCGACGCTTTTGTTCGCCGGGCGCATAACTGCCATGACTTCGTTTGTAAATATCATTGCCTTCTTCTGTATCATGATCGACATCGACCGGGAAGATCAAATTCTTGGCGGGCTCTTCTACCGACTTCGATTTCACTCCGAACGGTTGATTTCCTGAGAAGAAGACAAAGACGCAATGCACCAAATGTGAGTGAAGGCAGTAAACAGCTATACACGACAGAGCTCGAACCTTGTGTATACTTTGCAGGTAGCTGTGTGTTCCGTTCGGGGCTGTGACCCAAAGGCTCTCGCTGCGAACGTTTGTAGTTCTTTTCTGATTTGACGATGTTGAGACGGGCCATTTCGGACAACGGCGAAGGACGAATCAAGTCTGCAGCACCGTCACGAAACTTGTTGTCCGCCACACCGAAGATTTTATTACCCAAATTCAAACTCTCCACATCATCGACGACTCCATGATGCATGAAACGGCGTCCTGGTTCGAGATACGTCGATCTACGAAACTTCTTCACATGGTCAGGAGTTGGAGGCCGCTCATCGAACTGAAGACACTGTTTGGTGAGTTGACTGGACATGATAAAGCAACTACAAGAGCTACTGAACGATTGTGCACGGAAAGGAATCTACAGGTGAATATCGCTTCAATATATCACTGAAACGAAGGAAATCAGATAATAAGAACTAGAATTCAAGTTGTTTTTCGTGCTCCTTCGACAAGGAAATGACCACTGACTGAAAGGCCAGACAGAGTTCAGTACTTGGTACTGCATAAAAACAAGGGCAAGAAGAAACAAACGGCTTGGTCCAACACAACAAGCGAAACGGACACGTCCTTGAAACTGGGTTCGCGTCCCAAGTTTTATGTAAAACTGAAAAAACGCAAGGCGATCTCCTCCATTCGTTCAAGTCGCGTTTTTCCTGCCAAACGTGCGTTTTTCGCACTGTCAGCGTTAGCGAAAAGAGCAGGATATCCAATTATTTTTGTTGCCCCTCCCTTCACGTACTCACTATACGCTGTTACCATTATTACATTGTGTCCGAGAAGCCCGTGAAGGGAATGACTTGTCTGTAAAGCCTTTGCAATACCTATTCAGTCCAATGGAAGAAACGTTCATCAGCTTCGTTTCTTCCTGTTTCCTTGATGGGGACCACGAAGGTCACAACAATCGAACGTCTGAAGAAGAAGAAGAGCATGGGGAAGAAGTAGGAGAACTTCTTTGTGATTGTAAGTGAATTTTGATGCACTTTTATATGCGGGGCTGTGCTTTCTGGGGTCAATTTTGATTCATGAATTTTCTTCAAATTGCACCCGCTCCTCTCTTCGATGCATCATTTTTCTCAACCTTGCTCATTTTTCGTTTCGAATGTAGTCGTTCCTTATGCCCACGATGGGTATATTCCACTGCGCGATCGCGCTTTCAGTTGGGATGTGACACTGGAGCATCCCATCGAGGAGTTGATTGGGGCCGAAAAGAAAGAAGTGGAAAAACCGAAATTGGTTATCAAAACAAACAAGAAAAATAGTAGCAGTAGCAAAGCAGCATTAGAGGATAGTACCAGAACGTCGATAGAAGCCAAAGACTTTGATGATGATAAGTTTTTGGACGAGGCCGATATCTTCGACGAGACGATCATGGTGATAAATGAAGGATTGGGCATTCCTATCAAGAAGGAAGATGGAATGGGCGAGGCAACGCCGTCGAGCAAGACGAAACGAAAATCTACAGCCAAAGCTGACAAAGCAAACCCCAAAACTCCCGAAGTGAAGCAAGAAAAAACAACAAAAACAACGAAAAAGGCGGCAGCTGGTGCCAATTCCAACGCCGCGACAGCTTCATCCGGTGCTGCTGTTGGTTCGAGCAGTTCCACTACAGTGACGGTTACGTCAGTAAGCGCCAATATTGTATCCTCTGGCATGACGAGCGGAACCTTGGGTACGACTTTGACATTGCCTACCACCAGCACCGCTCTCCTATCGGGCACAATAGTGACACCGGTGAACTACTCGGGTGAGAGTCTGGGTCGTTCAGAATCCATGCAGGAGTTGATGATGCAGCAACAGCAGCAATCAGGTCAAGTGGCAAGCTCGTCTTCTCAATCTACAGTTTTGTCTTCCTCTGGAGCCGTTCCCGGAACGTTGCAACCTCACTCGTCATTGCCCACGCATCCAGCATCGCAAACACAAGTGATACCTGTCACGCCGGGAACTGGACCCGCGTCGACAGCGTCCTCAGCTATTTTACAATATTCTTCAATCAATGGAGCTACGGGAGCGACAGGTGCATCACATATGGCCAACTATCCTCACCTGGGCTCCCAGCAACATTCACTGCTACAGCCGGGACCATCATCGGTTCCAAGCTCTAGTGGAGCCACGGCAGCTGGCCAACACAGTCTACATTCGCTGCATACCTATCACCCATCGAGTGCTGGAGCCGGTGCACACGCGACTCATCCGCATTTGACATCGTTTACGACGATGATGCAACAGCAGAAAGTTGGCGATGGTAGCAGCAGTGGCATGAATAGCAGCGGTACGATGGCGACCAGTTCAGGGATGACGGCTAGTGGCCTGAAAGTCGAACCTGTGTTGACACCGGGCAATATGAACCCCAACGCCATGATGCATCACCATCTCGCGGCGCATCACAACTCTCATCTTCCGCATTTACAACCGCATCATCCACATCATCCAAATGCTACGGGTGGTCCTGGCGTCGGTGCGAATGGCTTACCAACGACGACGCTCCTTGGTCATCAGGGCATGTACAAACCGCCGTTGATGAAATCATCGTTGACGTCTATCATGAATTACTCTACAACACTCACAGCTGGTGCCCCCGGTGGCCCGACAGCGCCGAATGGCATGCCAGTTGGTCCTGGAGGTATGATGTCTACCAATGGTGTAATGGATGACATGTATAGAATGGTAGGCGTCAATGGAATGGTAATGAATGGTATAGGGATGGGAGGCAATGTCATGGTGACGAACCTTTCTGGTGGTCCCATGTTAAGCGACAGTGAACGACGCGTCGGTCAATACACCATCGAAGAACGGAGGATCAAAATTGAGAAATTCCGAGAACGAAAACGTCAACGGATTTGGCGAAAGCAGATCAAATACGATTGCCGAAAGCGTTTGGCAGATAATCGTCCACGGTAAGTTCGTGTGTGGGACGGTCGTCGTTTGTGCACGTTGTAGATGAGCTGTGACTGACCACTTCGTATGTGTTGTTTTGTGTAATACAGTGTGAAAGGACGCTTTGTGTCAAGGAAAAATCTTGGTGCGAACAGTGCGCCAGATACACCTGGAGGAGACGATGGGAAGACCCCCATGGCTGGTGGTGATGATGGCATTATGCTCGGGGAAGGATCGGACAACGACCACGACAGTGACGTGGAAAGTGCCAACGCAACGATGATACTGGGTGACAATGACATGGATGTGCCTCCGGCCATGAAACGATCCAAAACCTGCGAATTCTAGTGTGGTGTCCATGGTCACCATCATCATCAGTGGTATCGGTTGGGGCAAATGAGAAGAGAGGAGAGGAGGAAGGGCGGCCATACTTGTTGTGGTGAAGGACGGTGGATGGTTCTCCTGGAAAACTGTTAGGGATAGGGAATAGTGGAATAGTGACATTCATACGGTTTGTTTTCATGTTTTTTGGTGTATTACGGGGTTGACACCAACCAACAACAACGCACCCATCATGTTCACTTCATCAATCACATTCGTTTTTTGTTTGTGATGTCTACGTTGGCAGCGACTCTGCTGTATGTTTGGTTGGACTGCTTCTTCTTTGATTTTTGTTTCCTTTTCGTGTTTTCATTTGCTTCTTGGGACTGCACAAGCGGTGAGGGGGTCGGTGTGAAGGTTGACGATGGTGCCTGCTCTGCTCTGTGTGTAGTACCGTCGTGAACACCCACCACCGCCACCACCTCGCACTGCTAACAGCTCACCCTTGTGTGTATGGCACTTCTTGGCTGAGCTTGACTCTCGGCCTCGCTTGGTTTGGTTCACTGTCTGCCATCTACTTGGCTATATTTGGTCTACTTTATTGTCGTGTCTGGCACGGCGATGGGGTCACACCGTGAGCAGTACATGCACGTCTCTTTCAACGGTAAAATGGCCTCCATTGTGCGACGACATTGACGAACAACAGAACAACCACAATATCAACAGAAACAATAATGACGTTACATGGGTGACGTTGATGGTTGGGTGTACGTGTCATCCTGTCAGGATTAATTGATTGTCTCCATTCCACACCCCACAACACTGTCCCGAATCAGTCTGCACGTCCTCCCTCCCTCTCTCTCTCTGCTCTTTCTCTTCTCGTCCTCTGTGTGGCGTCTCTCTTCGCGTCCATCTGCCCCCCCCTCTTCCACCCGCCGCCGCCGCTCCGTCTTTTCTTCCCACCGCTTCGCCACCTGTGTGGTCTACCTTCTTCTGTAGGTGTCGCCACCGAATAGTCATGTCTAGTGCTCTCAGCATTTTGTTTCTCCCTCTTTGTGTGTGTGTTAGTGTGTTGGTGTTGGTGTGCATACATGTCCTCGTCATCATCTCCTCGGTTCTGTAAAGTTTAAACGATGGTGTCCACGCCAAGGACGATATACTTGCACAACTCGCGGACCAGGTCTTGTTTTTCAGCCACCTGTTTTGTACCCTGTAGGACTACGATTCGGAAGTTGAAACAAAAGTGAGTGATGGGGGGATGAGGGCTACGTTCTACTTACAGAACAAGCGAACACTACCAGTCACTGTGTGCTTGTGGTTGGGCTTACGCGTCTACACTCGAAGGAGGAACGACATCGTCTTCATCGTCCTCGGTGGCAGTGCTGGACGAGGACGGAGGGAGCGACGCGGGGGCATCATCAAACATGCTGGTATCCTTCGACACCCACAGCCCACTGTCAACACATTGACGCATCCAATACTTGGCTTCGACAGGATCCATGCGTTCCAAAACGGCTTGCAATTCGGCGACATTTTGTGATTCAAAGGCCTCCCGCAAGGACGCTGGCAAGTTCCGTAACACTTCCAAGGGATTCAATCCACCGGGACCCAACGGTACATTTGATTCATCATATTCCTCAGCTGCACGCTCTGCATCCATTTCTTTTCGCTTCTCAACGGCTCGCTTTTGAATCTTCTTGATGAAATCATCGACCGCACTTAAGAAACCCGACAAATATTCCGGCTCTTGAATACGACGGAAAAATGGCAGAATGACATCACGGGGATCGCGACGCATGGACGTGCCCAGCTCCTGAATATGCGTGAGAATTTGACATTGGCGAGAGACCAATTTCATACGATCTTTCTTGCCATTCATTTCATCTTCCAAACTCGACAACAACATGTACGATTGAGCATGTTCGTGCATCAGAATATCACAATGCTTGAACAGATATTCCTTCGTCGCCTCCAAATCGTGGATTTCGGAGTATGTTTCCAAGATTTTCTCATGCTTAATAGCGAAATCATTGTAAGAAATGACGGCCATACGCTCACGTTTGATCGTCGCTGCCGGCTCAGCACCCTTGGGAGCTGGCGCAGCCGCAGTCGGGGTCGACGACGAAGATGTCGGGACGGGCTTTGGGGTTCCTGAAGCAACCAAAGGTGGTGCTGCAGTAGGAATCGCAGAGGTAACAGGGGTGAGCACATTGCCATCTTCATCGACCAGGGGTTCTTCGCTCTTCAAAGACTTGGACTTGATCTCGTTGACGATGGTTTTCTCATCCTTCACCTTGCAGATGTTGTCGATGTTCCACTTGCGGCGCTCACGGATATCCTCCGTACGTTCATTGCGTTGATTGATCTGGCTTTGCAATTCGTTCAATTCAATTTGAAGAGCGTCCAAGTCCTCGTACTGGGCATCGTTGTCTTCGTCATCCGCTGACGCACTAGCTGCGGCCTTCAGACGAGCTTGAATGATTTGGATACGAGCTTGATCTTGCTTGTTTCTCTCTTCAATTTCTTTGATTTCCAGATCTTCACGTTCTTCACGTTCCAAACGGGTACGATGTTTCAAACGAAACCAAGAATCTTTGTCAATGTTCGGGTGAAGATCGCTTTCATCGTCCGACAACTCAATGTTGTCCCACTTGCTGTAGTCAAACGCTCGCGCCATGATTCCTTTGTTCAAAACTTCAGCTATCAATACAGATTTGTACTGTACGTATCGAAGAAAAAATATTCCTTTTTTTCAAGTCTCATGACGAGAGAGAGCATCCGCTCCACGCTGCAAACACCTTTGTCGTCGGTTTCTAGAAAACTCCCATGTCGCGCAAGTGTCGACAAAGGACTTGTGACAAAACCACCAAAAAGCAACCGTCGTCGTCGCTGTTTGGTCACCGTCATCCATTTTCAACGCTGGATCGAATACGGATCAACCAAATGAATCAAACGGCACAACGAATCCATGGAGCCAAAGTGAAAACAACGGCGTGTCTCGGATTGGTGTAGATCATGCTGTTTGTGCTGTGAACAGAAAAGAGAATTTCCTTTCGCTCCTTTGTTTTCAGTGATTCGTTTCATTTGGTTATTCCTCAACAACAATGAAGTCCGTGGTGCTTGTCGCGCTACTCATCGCTCTTGTAGGAAGAGTGCATAGTGCTTCTCCGTACGTGTTTATTGTGTTTGCTTGTTCCGTTTTGATTTTAATAATCGGTTTATCGACGATTTAGAACCCGAGCTCCAACCCGTCCGCCTACAAGAACGCCAACTCGTTCTCCTACGCGAAAACCAACTCAAGGACCAACTCGTAAGCCTTCTGGATCCCCCTCAATCAGACCAACATATGCCCCAACATCGTTTCCAACATCTCACCCAACGAGTCATCCAACATCTTTTCCAACCGGTTGGCCTACCGCAAAACCAACCTCCCATCCTACTTCCCATCCCACCGCCAGACCTACAGTCAGACCAACTTCTCATCCTTCACCTATGCCTACTACGAAGCCAAAAAGCTCTTCTGGGTTGAGTACCAAGGCTAGAACAGCTATCCTTGTGGGTGTTTTGGTTCCGTTGGCAGTGTTGGTGGCGTTTGCCATGTACTACTATCGAATGTATCGTCATTATCTCCAGCGTTTTGTATCGATTCCTTTACCTGATATCGGGCCGTTAACCACCAATTCTTCCCACTCCCACCACAGTACTACTCCTCTTGTGGGTGGCAGTTCTGGTGGAAAGAAACGTTTCGTGTACGGTCAGATGCGCCAAGAGGACAATCAATTCGATAACTCCCACGCATATGATGCTGCGGATGAAGAAAGTGCCTTCGAAGTTGTGAAAAACCCTCTGCGTCATCGATCTGTGTCATCGGACCGGAAAAACAGTCTCGGTGATGAACACGACGATGGTCACGGTGAAGAAACCGTCGCCGTGTCGGCGATCATCAAATCTGGTTTTTTGCAAAAGAAATCAACACGTGGCAGCTGGTTGAAACGATGGTTCTTTATCAGTGATGGGAAGTTGTATTACTCAAAGACAGAGGTCGATGTGTCGAAGCACATGAAAGGGGACACCATCTCGGCGGCGCTCGTGGCGAATTTCATGTTGTCGACGTTTAAAATCATCGATTCTTTGCAATTTCAAGTCATTTCCCCAGGAAAACGCGGTGTAGGAACGGGTGGTGGTACGTATGTCTTGATGGCGGAGTCAGAAGCGGAGTGCAGTGAGTGGATCTTGGTGATTCAACAGCAAATTGCGGGTGCGTTGAGTCTGACTTTGGCTCCTACGTCACACAAGGTCACGAAGGACATCACGGCGGTGGAAATGTTTGTACCCAGCAAAGCAGCGTTGAAGAAGTTAATGGAAAGCAATCCGTATTGTGTCGATTGTGGAGCGCCTCGACCGGATTGGGCTTCGTTGAACTTGGGGATTATGATGTGCATCGATTGTTCGGGTGTGCATCGCTCCTTGGGATCGCACATTTCGAAAGTGCGATCGTTGAAATTGGACAAATGGTCGAAGAATCTGTTGCAGCTGTTGGTGTTGTTGGGCAACGAGCACATCAATGAGATTTGGGAGGAGAGTCTACGACGTGTGACGGACCCGGACGTGAAACGGTTGCAAGAACAATCGCAATCGGCGGGTGCGCAATCACCTTTCCCGTCACGATTGCCCGTCCAACGAAATGACAGCGGAAGCAGTGTGATTGTTGACATTCACGGGCATCAACACCGTGTGGACAAGGAGAAGCGTGCGTTGCAAGAGCAACAGTTGGCCATGGACGAAGGCGACTCCTCTGCCAGTACCGCGTTACCCAGTACGAAGAGTCAGCGCACGATGAAACCCGCGGCCTTGTCGCGTGACGAATACATTCAACGCAAATACCGCGACCGTGCGTATATCCTGAAAATGGCAGAAGAAAACGACGACGATGTCATCGCCGTGCGTTATCTACGTGCGGCTTGGCAGGGGAACATCGTCGAGTTACAACGGGCGATTGCCCTGGGGGTGAATCTCAATGTGACGTCCTCGTCGCCATTGAATACGATTGATACCAATGCTGCCGGTGGATCGGTATCGTTGCCACCGGGCATGACCGCTTTGATGCTGGCGACGGAGCAAGGGCATGTCCTGTGTGTGGAACTGCTCTTGCAATGGAATGTTGACGTCTCGTTACGTTCGAGTGACGGCAAAACGGCGTTGGAGATGGCGCGTAGTCAGGGTAACAACGACGTCTTGGTCTTGCTCTCTCGGTAAACAGCGACGGGTCATGTGCGTGGTCTCAGCGTCATTTCCATCGTCATCCACTGCGGTACTCTGTTGTGGGTCTGACGGTGATGAGTTGCGCGATTGTGCTGCTTCTGCTTCTGCTGCTGTTACTGTTACTTTTAGTTTACGTCGCTTTTTTTGTTTGATTCGCTGGCTTCTTTTGGTGGGAGGGGGATTGATTTTGGTTGGTTTTGGTTGGTTTTGATGGGTGTCCAGTTCTGGTTCTTGTCGTAGCCGCGATAGGTATGTTATGATGATGATAATGACGACGGTGGTGGTGATGGCCAGGCATGTCCATGAGTCTGTATGTCACCACTCACTCGTTTGTCCCACTTGGGGGGCAGTTGTCTTCTGGAGGACGTACTCCGCGATGAGACTTCTGCTGCCTGGTGTTTACACTGCTTTGACCCAAGGTCATCGAGAAGGCCTCGTGTGACTGCGCGCTTCGTTGTTTTGTTTTGTTTTGTTTTGATTTTATTTGTTGGCTGTCTCTTCTTCCCCCTCTTCTTCTCGCCGTATGGAGCCTGTCCTATCTGCAAGGATACCCTGTCTGCCTGTTCGTTCGTTTATTTGATAGCGCCGTAGAAAATACAAGATACATGAACCTCCCCACTCCACCGCGCATGATCAAGACGACAGCGACTGGATATGTATGCTCGCTGCGCGATGCGAAGACACAAGAGACGAAGAAGAAACGCAGCGTAAATCCCATTATTGTGAATTAATTAGTGATGCTCTACTGAATGACGGGGGGGGGGGTAGACGTTCTCCGAACTGTGTGACGGAGGCAAGCGACCACACCGGGCCGCATCGCCGTCGGCGTCGTCGTCGGCATCGTCGTTGTCGTCACCTAGCGGAGGGACTATGTGCTCGACTGGCCGAGGGACTACGTGTGGTGCGGCCCCCGGCCGACGACGTCCCTCGTCGTTTGCCGAGATACTGGCCACTGGCCCGCAGCTCTTCTTCTGTCGGAGGGAAGAACACGGCCCATAACCGTTTGCTGACTTCTTCAAAGACATCCGGTTGCGCCAGATATTTCACCATCGCCGCAAATCGATCGTTTTCAGAGAATTGTGTGGTGCCTAAGCCCGCAATACCACCCCGCTGGGTGATGGTGGGTGTCATTTTGATGAGCCGTGCACCATCCGCGCCTGGCTCAGGATCGATATCGTGATCTTGCGCATCGAGTTCTTGCACGACGTCTTGCATTCCTCGGGGTAAATCACGAGGATTGTTCGTGGCCCACGGATTCTTGGATTTCGCCGCCGTTGGGGACGCTGCGCTGCCACCGGAGAAGGCGACTCCCGTGGGCCGCTTGGTCGAGCACAAGAGGGAGCCGTTTTTCTTACGATTGCGCACTTCGGTAAAGATCTCACGAATGGATTCTTCGAGAGCCACTTCCAAACGTGGACGTTGACCCTCGAGGTTCTCCAGTTCGGACTTGTACAATTCCTCATGTCGTTGCTGCAGCTCTTGTTGCGATGGCTGATGTTGCGGCTGTTGCTGAATGCCGCCCTGATTCCTGCTGTCCTTGGCGGCATTGGCCGCACTAATCGAAGGCAACGCTGGCATGGATTGCGCCATGGCATGGGCAGCGCCATGATGCATGCCTCCACCATACGACGGAGGAGACGCACTGCGAGTGGGTTGAGGCTGACGACCAGCACCAAGGCCAATGGCGCTTTGGCTGCCACGTAAACTGCGAGGTGGCGAGGTAGAATTCGGACCCGATGACGATGCCGGGCGAATGTTAAACAGACTGTCACCACGTCCGCTGGCCATCGCACGTTGTAACGGTGGGGGTAACTGTAACCGATTGCTACTCGAATGACGTGAATAGGCTGGACTGCTTTTCTCATCGACATCGTCGTCGTCGTCGTCTTGGTCGGCATCCAACGACACACTCAATCGACGCGCTGACTCTTGGCGGGTTTGTCGTATCTGTTGCGTACGAAGTCGCTGCTGCAGATACGCCAACTCATCATCTTCATCTTCTTCGTCCAGAAGTGTCATTGGATCGACTTCCTCATCGTCATCTTCCGCATCATCGGTCGTTCCTTTCCGACCAGGATCCGTCGATGCTGGGTCAAAACGAACTTTGGAACTGGAATTGGTGTTGGTATCGGCCCCTCCTTGGTAACCCTTTCGCGGTAGGGTCCTCGTTGACGGTTGGGGTTGCTGCTGTGAGACCTTCATACTTTGCTGTTGTTTAGCAGCTGCTTTACGACTCGAGCCGTGACTATGGTCGTCGTGATATCCGCGTTGATTCTGATGGGCCCGGAAAAACGACGCCGATCCCATCGAGATGGACAACGATTGCAGGTCGCCACCGTTTTTCAATTGTTGGATTTCGGCTTCAAGCACTTTGTTACGTTTGAGAAGAGCTTTCAACTGATCACAGAGGAAATTTCGTTGCTCGGCCATATCCAGTAGTCGTTGTCTCATTTGCTACGTGACGAATGCAGTGGTGCCGTGTTAGCCAGATGAAGAATCACCACTACGTGGAGACTAACCTTGCTGTCCTTCGTCATGGCTTCAAAATGTTGCTTTAGTCGTGCACATTCGTCTGAAAACAAATACTCTGTTGTCAGCACAAAGCGAGGCAAGCAACGTTCACGACCTGGGTGTGCATACCTGAGAACCATTTGCTTTCCTTTTCCAACTTGGCCACTTGGGCATCACTATTGAGCATTTGTTCACCTTTTGATACATCGTTTTTGAGACTCTTCAGCTCGGCCTGAACTGTGAGCATGTGTACTCGGTATGCCGATAAGAACTCTTTGTCAACGGTGGAGCTGACATGCGAGAGCTTCCCACTTAAGGTGTCCAATAGCTCCATCAATTCGCCATGGTTTCTCTTGGCCTTTGTCAAATTTACCGAATCTGGATTGAAAAGTTCAGCTGCATTGCTGTTGCTGTTGTTGTTGCTACCGTTGTTGACGGTCGTCGCCATACCCAACGTGGTATTCATAATGACCAGGGATTCTTTTCTGCGGGAACTGCTCCAATCTGTCTATTTCGCGTACTTTGCTCAAACCAAAGACAATTACAGCCACTAGTGAAACAGAAGGACGCATATGTAAATGTAAGTGTAACTTTCTCGTCGCTGTCTTTGTTGAGTTAGGTTCAGCAGCTCACCGCTGGGGGTGAAACGATGAAACGGTGCACTGCGGGCTGGGGCCATCTGGTTGAGTTTGTGTTTCTGGGCATGTCGAGGGTCAAAATACCAGTACAGTACTACATACTGTATGAACGACTTGTAACTCTATCATATCATCGGAAGAGGTCTCGTAAGTCAAAGGCCATTTACACCGTTTGCGTATTTTATTTTCCCAAGGCAGCCAAACGAGCTTCTACTTGTTGTACATTTTCTTGAAACACCTGCAAGTTGTCTTCCAAGCCTTGTTTCATGGCCGCCAACACTTCGTCGTTACTTTGCAGTAAGGATGTGAGGTCTTTCGCTTGTGTTTCAAGTTCATCCAACCGCTGAACGGTTGTGGTTGCGTTCCAATGAACAGTCTCTAGTGTCTTCAGACGGGCCGCAAGAATCGGCAAATCATCGGCGACACTTTCGATTTGCCGCACTCGTTCAGCGAAGCCTTCAATCTTCTTCGCCGCCTCAAAGATTTTGATTTCATTAGCCGCGGCAGAAGAAACAGCCTTGGTTGCTGCTCCCGCAGAAGTACTGGAAGAGCCGGATGTGAGAGATTCCAAATCAGAACGCAACAACTTGGATTTCGCCTTGATTGTGTCCAGTGTTTTCGTGTCCAACAAGGCTATTCGCTCCTCCAGGTGCTGTGCCACCTTGATCAAGGGGACACTGCTGCCAATAGAAGCTTGGTGAACAATAGATTCAGGATATACGCTGGTTTGCAAGTCCGCCAAGTTGCTCTGCTGTCCGACCAGCGCCTCCAAACGATGAAGACGCTCTTCCAGGGCCAACACTTCCCGAGGAACGGGCGGCGCTGCTTGCTGTGAAGGAATTGTGCTGGATGCATTGTTTGATAGAAGTTGCATCTTCGAAATTAAATCTTGGAAAACAGACGCTTCTGTCGCGCCAGGATTCTGCTCTCTGATACGTTCCCAAGCAGGGTTTTGCCCAACGGCTGCCGACTCTGCGATAACACGTTCAGTCTCTGCCTGCAAATATTCCCACAGCGATGCCTTCTCCTTTTTCTCCACGTTCACCATTACGCCGAGATCGCTTTGTAATTCTTTCAGTTCATTTTGCAACCGAAGGAACTTCTCCCAGGGCGATTCCAGGCCACGCTTCACCGAATTCTGATCTGCCGTCGTCCATTGATCAACTCTTCCTCCCGAATTTTGAAACCTTTTGAAAGAATCAAGAACTTCCAAAGGTTCGGTTGAAATAGCAATTTCAACTTCTGGAGGAACTTGGTTTCGAGTCACCTCGGTCAAGTTCGACGATTGCAAACTTTGGGGTTCGCCATCGGCTTCAAAGATTTCCTCTTCAACTTTTCCACGATATTCCATGATTCAATGACACAATCCTGAATGAAAATCTGTCCAGTCTTGTCAGAATAACATACGATTTCTTGAGTGAATCGCACTCTGAAGGCTGAAGAGAGGCTGAAGAGGCTGCCATTTCAAACTCGACCCTGTCGAGCACAGAATCTGGGAAACGTTGGTGCGATGTCGTCGTCATCTCGAGCACACATAATCGTCATCATCACACTCGTGATGAATCGCCCACGGTGAATGGAACGAGTGGTTTGGTTATTGGTTATAGTTCGTTGTAAATTCACAAGTGAACTGAATAGGAATCGGATGCATGATTATTTGTAGCCGATTGCAAATTTTAGTCAAGTGACGCTTTCTAAAGGAGAAACAACAGAGGTCCTAGTCATTGTCAACCTGTTCCTGTTTCGCCAGTGTTTGGTTTATGCATTGTTCAATCTCTCTGCTGGTAGTGGTGATCATGTCTCTATTAACAGGAAGCATAGGCTTCATAACAGGATTCCCTAAGAAGCAGTTATTGAAGCCAAATACCGTCATTTCGAGGCTGAGATCACGGGAAGCTCTGAATGGGACACCGTTTACGAGGGATGGCATTGGGTTGCCAAAGGGAACGTTCAACGAACGTCTGAAATATCGTCTGGAACGTGAACAGCTTTCTGGTTTGCCAGCAAAACGACCTTATCTGGTCTTGGGCATCGAATCGTCCTGCGATGACACTGGGGTTGGTGTGGTTTCATCAGACGGGCACATTCTCTCCAACGTCGTCTATTCTCAACATCAGATACACAACAAATTTGGAGGAGTCGTGCCCACGTTAGCAATGGAAGCTCATAAGTCGAATATTGACATTGCTGTGGAGCGAGCCATTCAGGAAGCCGGCCTATCTAGCGTTGAGGATGTCGATGCTATCGCTGCAACGAAAGGCCCTGGATTAGAAATATGCCTTCGTATTGGACTCAACAAAGCTCAAACATTGGCGAAAAGCTTCAACAAACCGTTTGTAACCGTCCATCATCATGAAGCTCACTGCCTGTTGGCACGGCTCGTCGGAGAACAGATTCAATCGATGGATACACCTCTCCCGACCGCGAAGCCGACCAGAACGACCTCAACGTCATTTCCATGGACCTTCAAACCGAAAATTGACTACCCGTTCCTTGTTTTCCTTGCTTCTGGTGGGCATACTTCCATACTCTTGTGTCGTGGATTGGGTGAATATGACTTCATCGGTGGCACGTTAGACGATGCCCTAGGTGAAGGTTTCGATAAAGCGGCTCGATTGATGGGATTAGAGAGTGAAACGACCGGTGGACCCGAAATTGAACGTCTCGCTCAGTTTTATGAAGAAAATGCAGATGCGATCAAGGCGAGAAATCTGTCCATTCCGTTCGAACATGCGATGAAAGTGCCCATGCGTGATCGCATGACCTGCGACTTCAGTTATGCCGGATTGAAGAATTCCTTCCGCAAAGAAGTCCTGAAGTTTCGCTCGTTGTTGGGATTGAACGATACCGTGCTCAATGCGCCAGCACAGCAGATGGTAGAGACGAGCGATGTCGTGGTACGTACTGTTGTTGAGATCTGATCTGATGTCCCACTTACGTTTGTCCTTTCTGAAAATGAAAACGGTTGCACCTTCTTGCTTGTTAGACGCTTCCGAAGGATGTAGCGGCGTATCTGAGCTACGTATACCAAGACATTGCCTTTTCCCATGTCGAAGATCGATTGAACGTGGCGTTTCGGTATTTGGATAGTCGCAAACTCACGGCGCAACTGACGGGTTTGGTAGTGGTGGGAGGAGTCGCAGCGAATATGACCCTTCGCAGGTACTGTTGCCCTCCCAACGAAAATGACAGACCTTTTGGTGGGAGTATGGCTGAGTGTGATGTGTTATTGATACAGACGGCTACTCCAATTGCTGCAGAAGCAGAAGCGCCACGATCATTTGCAGTTGATCTTCCCACCGATGGCGTTGTGTACGGACAACGGGGTGATGGCCGCTTGGGCAGGCATTGAGAAGTTGGAACAGTTTATTTCGAATGCATCGGAAGGGCATGAGCCGTTACCACGATGGAACATTGGTACCCTGCTACCAGATCGTCCAGGCTACGAAAACAACGTGCCCTTGAGCAAGCGACCGACGCAACGGAAGCCACCTTCGTCGGTAGCCCAGTAAAGTGAGAGAAACGTCCTATATGCGTGCCAACGGCGTAATTTTCATTTGTAAATACTCTCGGGAGGATCGAGAGCTATCATTTTAAATCCTGAATACCCTCTATCTATCTATCTCCCTCTCTCGCTCTGACACTACGTTACGTCTTCTATATATGTCGTGGTAAAACAACAATGACCACCACGATTGTGAGCAAAACAGCCGAATGGCGGAACACGCTTCTCGCATATCTCTGCGACAACGGCGAAAACCACAACGACAAAAAAATAAAGGAAACAGCAACACAAACACCTACACCCACCCCCCCCACTACACCGACACTACACCTACGCCAACCGCAACACATCATCAGCATCGGTGAAGCCAGCCATTCTCTCCGTGCGGCCCCACCCACCCAGCAGGGGACAGGGGATCGACGAACCCAATTCTCGGCCGCATGGCCTTCATCGATAAGCCGTGACTGGATTTCCGACGTACCCTTTCATCCCTTGCGTCACATCCTCATCGTGAATCTATACACAACACACGACGGTTAGACAAATACATCCAGCACACATACACACACCAATACACAGGAGATGCCGCACGTACCTGGAACAAGGCCAAATCCAATTTCGCACTGCTCTTCCCTGAGCCATCGTCATGCAACGATCCGACCGTATGCGCTTTCTTCTTCGCGGATTTCTCTTTCTCCTTGTTCATTTCTTCTTCCGTCATGTTCAAACGTTCATTCAAATACGTTTGACGTTGCTTTTGAATCGCGACGTGGGGAGGTTCATCGTCAACAAACGCCGCAAACGCCATCATCGCGACCAAAATCGCATATTGCAATCCAATGAACAACCACGTTTTGCCCACATTCGAAAACGTGATCAATTCCATCGTATAACACAAGAGACCCGAGTTCGTCACCACCGCAATGACCGCCGTCAACTGCAAAATGACCAACCACGTGCCCACATCTTGGGCGCCCATCGGAATCACCCGACGATGCAAATGCAACAACTTGTTCCCATCCGACCGAATTTCAATGAGATTGCTGATGTACGCCATGATCGGTGCGATCGGACAGGCCGCCACAAACAACGTGACGTACCCATATTGAATGAACACCTGACCGTAGTCACCCAAGATGTCCAACGACGCATCGTATTCCGGCAATCGTTTCTCCAATTCAATCTCACCAGGAGGCTTCGGTTCAATACCTTTTTTGCGAGCCTCTTCGTATTCCTGTTCTTCAGCACGTTCGGCCAGGTATTTGTTGATTTTCAACGTGGCGTAGGTGCTGATTTTGTCGACGGTCAATTTGGTTCCTGTGGGGGGGGGGCGGAGGAGGAGGAGACAGCAGCAGCAGCAGCAGCAGTGGTCAGTGTCCGTTTCCGTTTATGATCATCTGAACACGGCGTGCATCAAAACTTACCGAAGATAATCGCCAATTGATAGGCGAGCTCTCCCAGACAAGAGCCATTGCACGATTCACCCAAATTCCACTTGATAAACGCGATGAAGAACAACGACGCGTACGAGTTGATGAACGAGAAGGCGAACAACTTCGCAATCAACGCATCGTCGTATTCGGTATCCGTTCTATCGACACAGAGCGAGAAAGAGAAAGAGAAAGAGAGAATACGGGGTTAAAAATGGGTAGCAAACCTAGACGGACGTGTCACCTTACCGATGGTTCTCTTGGTCCGTCAACGAGATGGCCATGTTGTTGTAGACCATCGCCAGCACCGTGATCTGTACGGCCGATAAAATGGACACCGCGGTATTCCCGTCACTCGATTCCACAGTACTCTTTTGGGAATTGAAATAGTATTGCAGACCAAAGATACCCGAGACACAGGCGATGACCAACAAAATCATCCCACCAATCACCGCAAACGAATACATCAACTTGCGGAACTTGCGTCGTGGATCAAAGTAATGAATCTCTTTGCCATCGATAAGAGAACGCTTGACTTCATCAAATTCATATTCGGGACGTTCCGATTCTTCGTCTTCGAATTGTGTCATTCCCCAGTCCATCGCCTTGGTCGCTTCGGTACGTTTCCAATATTCAATCATCAATTGGGACCAAAACGATACGAAAATACAGAAAAAGGGAATCGTATAACCAGTTAGCAAGGCTTCTCCAATTGAATTGTAGATACCCGTCTCAATCGCTAAGTCTACACAGACGAGTAATCCAGCGATGGACAACGGCAACAACCACGTCGTGTAGTGACCCGTGAAACAGAAATACAACGCCACTTTCTCACCAAAATACTCTTTGATATCATCCAGGGGCTGTTCCCATGGTCGAACTTTCCATGTTAACCAACGCTGTTCCAAATCGTCGGCAAG